>JAOWBP010052073.1:0-13873 GCA_028571105.1 Tragopan temminckii
CTTGCATTTCATTACCTTTCTTCTGCTTAGTAATTTGCTTATTTGTTAAAAGGGAAAAATAAGAAGAGAGTTAATATAGGACACCTCTGATGCTTTGCAGGGATCACTTCACTTTTCAGATAGAAACTAGTGTAAGGGCTTGTATTTTGACTTCTTCTCTTGTTAAAATGTAGATAGAAAAATTCTTAAACCTATATAGCCGGTCAGACTAGAAAAGCAAGTGTTGCAGTTCTGGAGGAAAACAGACAACGATCAGTAGTTGCTTTATTTTGGTAAGGCGGTGTTTCACTGATACAAAATGAAGAAAAGGAAGTGCATTCCAGCTCCAATGTACTATGGCTGGGTGGATGGCAACAGTTTTGTTGAAACTTTGATGTTTTTGATACTAGCTACCTGAGGGATGAGTATAGGTTCATGTTTTTAATTATCTTTAGTCCTCTTTTTACAGAAAGGCACGTTTCAGTATATTCATGATGTTCCCTGCCTGTCTGACTGAGCAGCTGTAAGTGGTAGATGATGTAATGAGATATTTCACCTCTGGGTAACTATTACATTGATGCTATGTCCTATCAGACCGTCTTTAAGAAGATTTTATCGAGAAAACTGAAGGGAAATATTGGGAAGAATGGAAAAATAAAAAATAAAAAATCACAAATGAAACTTTATCAACTGGAAGGAGAACAGAAAGTCTCTTTAAACTGAGAGTGCTGTAAAGCTTTTGTGTTTTTCTAATCAGTTCAGAGCTGATAGTGTGCTCTTAACAATGCACATTTTTGCCACCTCAAGATTCATCCCAGTCAGTATATATGTCCATCTGTCACATTTTTTGAACAATCTCTTTGATTTTATATGCTGCTAACTGGGTACATGATCCTTTTAGAGCTTCTTCATTTGAACTTAACAGAAAAAAAGTTGATACCTTAGCACTTAGATATTTCTTGGTCAACTACTTCTTGCTTACAGGGAATGGCAGAAGCGTACTTTTGAATGCTGAGCGTTTTCCTTCAGAGTATTTTGGGTATCAGACAGCAGTTCCTGCAAAAGGCTTGCTGTCGTGTTCTTAATTTACTAAAACATGTCAAATTGACTGTTGTGTTTTAATAACGAAACACCTAAATTTCAGTACTTGTTTCATTTTTTGCATATACATGCAAGAAATTACAACTATTATAAAATTACTAAAAAGTGTAGGTGTATGGAAAGTTTTCCTTACTATGGGCTGAATAGGACTTTAGCGTAATTCTGAAAGATCTCACACAGAAAACGTGTGAGTATGAAAGCTGGCAAACTGTTCTACAGTTACCTTGTGTTTGTTAATATCAAGCAAACGTGAGCAGTCTCTGCTTGCTCATGTAGGCATATACTAGCATTCATCTTAGACCATCATTTGAGTCTCAGGAGAAGTATGGTTTGTATATGTTAGAGATTATGCTGGTGAGAGCATTTTTTCCCAACAGCAAAGGCTAGGAAACCTCCAGGTATGTTTTCTTAAAGAAATATAGATAAACAGTCTATTGTCACCTTGTTTTTCTTTTCTCAATATTCTGAGAACTCATATCTCTTCAGGACTGTGCTTATAGCTAACTTCTCTACATATTTCAGTCTGAGACAGTTGTTTATAATTGGTAGATGCATTTGCTTCTTATTGCCTTACTGGTTTAAGGCAAGAGATTGAGGCTTTGCTTTGATATTAGTGCCCTTACCAAGTTAAGTAGTAACCTACTAAGAGATTGTCTCACTGGTCTTGAGAAGCTGTCTGAAATTGCTTTTCATATACATGAAAACTCATTAACACCATTGCTACTTATATAGGTGGTGGTACAGGCTTTTCTCCCTTGGGAAAGGGAATGCAAAGAGGTGGGGAACAGATACTGAAATACATTATCTTCTCATGTTTTCTTGTGATTGTTTTGAAATTTTGGAGTGACGTGACATTTTTTTTAAAGTATTGCTCCTTGTTTTGGAGGTGGTAGGAATTAATGGTGTACAGAGCTTTTGAAGGCTTTATGTGAAAGATCAGTTTTATGTGAAAGATCAAATCTGTTAGAGGATTTGTGCATTTGGCAATATTTAGCGTTCCGGGGTGTTTTTTTTTTAATTTGTTTTAGTGGTATAAGTGAGAATGCTGTGGTGAGACAAGGCTGTCTGTGCAGAAAGAGTGAAGCATCTTTGAAGAGAGTCACGTGGTAATCCAAGACCTGTTAGGTGCTAGATAAATAAAAATGTTCAGAACTTTCCAATCAGAGGATGTGTTTTGGAATCATCGCAGGACCAGCTGGAGGAACTCAGATTAGCTTAGATAGTAGGTAGAGTCTTATAATTGTTCTTAAAGAAAATCTGAGCAGGCTCTTCAAATTGAAGACTGGCAGTGAGGCGTGTGTCATAACTAGGCAGTGGTACAAAGGTTGTAAGGCTTACTTGGGAAATGGAAGTTCAAACTTAAATCCACAATTTACCAATAAAATGCGCAAGCAAAGGAATATTGATTGATACATTTTCTTCTTGTATTAAAGGTATGTGTTAGCTTGAGGAGACATAAAGAGAGGGAACCTTGTAGAGTGAGAAATGTGATCGTGTGTTTTGAAGGAAGGGATTCTGAACCTTGCCTTTCCTTCACAAATAGCCCTGTGAGCAGAGTGTAGTGTTAGGGAATACCTACTTGGGCTCTGTTGTGAGAATTCATTAGAAGTCAGTTTAGAGTAGACTTAGGCAAATACAGAATGGGTGCGCAGGTTATCTTTAAAAGACAGGGAAATAGTATGCTTTTAACTTAGGCATTTCATTGATGAAGCAGAAGATGTAAACGGGCTTTCTTGTGAAGAAAGAATAATGATTTTTGGACTTGGGCGTTTCACCTGTGCATAATTCCTGCTTAAATTTTGTGTATGAGTGACAACATTAGCCACTGTGCTTTTAATCACTAAATTGCCTTGTAGATTTTGAATAGCTGTACGTTATCTTAAGCCTCCATACATGAATGCAATTGCTGTTGAGAATACCCGAGTTAAACTAAGTAAAATAATTTTTAAATTACACATAGCCATTTAGGTTTTCTGAATTGTTTCTCTTGGTCAGAATTTTAATATCTTTTAAATGTATTCATAGGTAAAAACATCAGAGTTTTACCGATACTCCCGGCAGCTGCGACATGAGGTTGACCAAGCCATGAATTACTTTCATAGCGTTCACCAGCAGCCTTTGATGGAAATGAAATCGAACAAAATTCGTTCTGCCAAACCCCAGACTGCCGTGTTTAGAGGAATGATAGGACACAGTATGGTAAACAGTAAAATTCTTCTCTTGCACAAACCGAGGGTCTGGTGGGAACTAGAGGGTCCTCAAGTACCTTTACGACCAGACTGCCTTGCCATTGTGAATAACTTTGTGTTCCTGTTAGGTGGGGAAGAACTGGGGCCAGACGGTGAGTTTCATGCTTCATCCAAAGTGTTTAGATATGACCCAAGACAGAACACTTGGTTACGAATGGCAGACATGTCTGTCCCACGTTCTGAGTTTGCTGTTGGAGTTATTGGGAGGTACGTTTATGCAGTGGCCGGGAGAACCAGGGATGAAACCTTTTACTCAACTGAACGGTATGATATTACTGAAGATAAATGGGAATTTGTAGATCCCTATCCAGTCAATAAATATGGACATGAAGGAACTGTGCTGGGTAACAAGTTGTATATCACTGGTGGAATTACATCATCTTCAACTTCTAAGCAAGTTTGTGTATTTGATCCCAGTAAAGAAGGGACAGTAGAGCAGCGAACAAGGAGAACTCAAGTGGTCACTAACTGCTGGGAGAACAAATGCAAAATGAATTATGCAAGATGCTTTCACAAAATGATTTCTTATAATGGTAAGCTTTATGTCTTTGGTGGTGTCTGTGTGATCCTCAGGGCTTCCTTTGAATCTCAAGGATGTCCATCTACAGAGGTTTATGACCCTGATACTGATCAGTGGACTATATTGGCTTCTATGCCAATTGGTAGGAGTGGTCACGGTGTAGCTGTTCTGGACAAACAGATAATGGTTCTTGGAGGCCTCTGTTACAATGGTCATTACAGTGACTCAATTCTCACCTTTGATCCAGAGGAAAACAAGTGGAAAGAAGATGAATACCCAAGGATGCCCTGCAAGCTGGATGGCTTACAGGTCTGCAGCTTGCACTTCCCTGAATATGTTTTGGAACACGTTAGACGTTGCAGCTGAAACAGAATAAACACTCTCAGTGAAATATGAAAAGCTGAATCTTATTTGTCAGAAAAAAGTAGATCATTCCGAAAGTAATGCCTCCTATTTATTTCCATGGAAACTACGACATATACAAAGAGCACAGTAACATTACTTGATTGAGCAAGTTCTTGGCTGCAAAACATTTTTCACCATAGTCACCACCATGGGCTATGCATTCTCGACAGTAACGAACAAGAGCCTGCATGCTGTGCTTGTAAAAACCTGCACCAGCGGAGTTGACCCATTGTTCCGTGGCTGCTATGATGGTATAGTTCATAGGAAAATGTTGTCCGTGCAGTCTGTCTTTCATCAGCTCAAACAAATGGAAATCAGAAGGCCCCAAATCCAGGTAATACGATGGATGTGGTGGAACAGTCCAGCCTAGATTGGCAGTGTGATCCACGGTCTTCAAACTAGTATGGGGCATGGAGTTACTGTGTTACAGGAGAAAGGCTGTCTTCTTTTTTGGTTTGCGTCACGTCCCGCCTGTCAGCTAGTTGTCATGGCAACAGCTTTGCACTGCAAGTGTTTGAGACATACCAAGCACACCCCAAAAAGTCGTAAAGTATTTTTTGTTGATCTTTTACAGCCTGACTCTGAATTGAGCCTTCAGCTTAATCAGTGTCATGATGGAGCAGTCAGAGTTGATGGTTTATCTGGGTTCCAGGAAATCCAGAAGGATTGCCGCTTTCGTATCCCAAAAGACAGTGCACATATTTTACCTGCTGAGGGCTGCATCCTGAACTTTTTCTTTGAGGAATTCATGCTCAGTGGACTGCTGTTTTGACACTGGCTCAAACTTTTAACAGCAAATCTCATCGTCAGTGATGCGATCCAGAAAACCGTCACTTTCAGCCTTGCGCTGGATTCCTGATCATAACTCACTGATTCACGCAGATGGTCTGATTGAGACACTCTTCATTTCATGATGTGACAGCTCTGTACAGCCATCTGGAACATAGCTTGTCTTTCACATCACTTATCATTGCTGAAATGCACCACCCACTGCCTCACTGTGCTCACATCCACTGTTGATCTCCAGAAACGTTCGGTATGTGTCAGTGAATGTCAGTGGGTGCAATTGTTTCCTGTTTTATTGGAGGAATTCCAGTCACACACACTTCACACCCACTTCCTCAGACTACCCCTCTGCTGTCATCTGTCACACGGCGACAAAATGTAATGGACTACTGGAGGGAAAGTTCAGCCTCTACTGCTATACCACCGCCATCTGCCTCCAACATTTTGGGCTAACATAGTACAATGGGAGGCATTACTTTTGGAGCAGCTAACATACAATCTAGTTGAATTCCTTCAGAGACATTAGCATGTTGTGTGTAAGGACAACTGCTAAATGTTTAAGAGAAACAGGATTTACAGGGAGAATACTTACCAAGTTTATTAGAAAAGCCAATAGTTGGTCTGATATTGTAAAAGTTGTGGGATTTTTTGTTTTGTTTTAACAAATGCAGTTGTAAACAGGGGAAAGAAAATATATATTTTTGGGTGTGCTTATTCTTTTGATAGCATTTCATTCCATACTGGTTTGATTTTAGTTTTTTGCTTGTTTTCCTGTGGCCACAGTACCAGATTTCTTCTGAAATCAATTGAATTTAACAAAACATTTGTGGAAGGAAGAAAGTCCTGATTCTCTTTTTTTATTGAGCATCAAAGTAGAACTCATAAGCTGTATTAGGATACAACTAAGTTTAAAAGAACAAAGCTAAAACCGTTTTTGTGTTTTATGTTGTGTTTGGATGTTCTTCCCATTAACTGCAAAGTATTCTCACATCTGCGAGGTGTTTCTGTTTTTCCTTAAAAACTATTAAGTATAAGCTCAATTTCTTTGCATGTGTTTTTTTCCAAGTTTTGTATATTAGTACTAGTAAGTCTGCCAAAATGTGAATTACACATTTTCTACTGAATTGAAAAAACTTTAACTTTTTCAAAATATTATTATTTAAAACACTATTTCTGTGCTGCCTTCTGTTGTCTGCATTATGTTTGTTGGTAAGTGACGTATGTACATACACATGCATATACACTGTAAAAAAAAAAAAAAAATCTTTTTACATGCAGCTATATTTAAACCAGTGCACAAATTCAGCCATATCTGTTAAATTTAAAGTGTAGTTTTATCCATTAATGAGCTAAATAAGTCAAAGAAGTTCTTACATAACTGAAAGCCTCATTTAGTATCAAAATATCTTTAGCACATACTGATTGATTCAGTAACTTTAAAATCCTTATACTGATTTTACGTAAAGAACTCTTAATAATTTGTTGTTTTATAAATTATTTTAAAAAACTAAATACATCTTACCTGAGTTTGTTTTATGTGTGAATGTGCTGCCAATCTTCTTTTTTATGAAAATGGAAAATGTCAGTAAGCAAATGCTCGCCAGCACTGCTTTGACCCACAGGTATTTTCAGAACTGGATGTACTATAGTGTATTCTCAGCAGTGGCTTTGCTTGTACTCGTATAGAAGTGATAAATCTTTTATTAATAGTACGGTGTTTTTTTGTTTTTTTTTTTAAATTATTTGCTGCTGTGAACTACTGTGTTTTGAGTTAGGTGTTTGGATGGCTACTACCATTTGTGTTTCTACAAAAAAAATAACAACCTTCATAGCTGTAGCTACTGACCTCATAGTGCCTGAAATGAAATGTGCTGTTCCTGAGGGCTTTTAATAACTCCATTGTGTTAACTTGCAGATATTGGTAAGAATGATTTGCCAAGGTATAAATAATGACAAGTCAATTCTTACTTTCTTTAATGTTGTAAAAACAATCACTAATAGAATCCGAAGGAGAAATGTGGGTAACTCAAAGGCTTACACTTAATTCAGGAGTGTAGGGAGAAAATGCTGAAACATGCACTTGCATTTTCTTATGCTACTCTGTTTTTCTTTAAGCAGTAGACTTAATAGACAGCAGTGCAAATTGACTTTATTCAGCATCTTCCAGTTAAAAATCACTGTAGAAAAGGAATGTACAGTACTCAGGGAGTTCAGAAGAATGCACTTGCAGAGGGACCAAAATCACTGCAAAATGTCCTGTGTTAAAAATAACACCTACCTACCTATACTAAATTTTAAATCATCAACAGAAGTTAAAACAATGTGTACAACTCCTCATCTATATAATTCATGATATCTTTGTAGTAATTATGTTCTGGGTTGAGATGTGATAATCTAAATCAGGTCAGTAGATCTTTTTTTCTTAAAAATGATTTATTGAGCATTTTCTTTCTATAAGTTTTAACAGGAAGGGAGAATTTATGCCATCGTAGCTGTACTAATGTTATCTATGCCGGTAGTGACTGGACCAAATATTGATTTTCAGCCTTCTGATGCAGACTAAGGCTTGCTTTTAAATTTAAGTCTTTACTGAGTGAGAAATATAATTTACTTTCTTAGTGGTGTAACTTAAAGCCAACTTCATTTACACTAAAACCTCAGATCTACTGTGAGACTTGTGTGTACACTGCCCTTTGTAGGTGCAGAGATGACCTGATTCCAGTAGCTGCTGGCTGTGTGCAAGTAAAAAGGTTCTTCTGTACCTATCTCAAAGAATATTAGGGCACCAAAAAAAAACCCTTTTTCTTTACTATTCTTACTCTTTTTGTCACAACCTAATTTCTTAATAAATGTATGGGGCAGCAAAAATCTAATTCTGCTTGAGTAAGCTTCAAGGGGATTTAATAATATGTAGCTCACTCTGAAAGTAATGCCTCCTATTTATATTCATGGAAACTACAACATATATAAAGAGCACAATAACACTTTGATAGAGCAAATTCTCAGCTACAAAACTATTTTCCACCACAGACACCACCATTAGCTATGCATTCTCAACAGCAATGAACAAGAGCATGCATGCCACGATTGTAAAAATTTGTAGCAGTGGAGGTGACCCACTGTTCCCCAGCATTGAAAATATTGCCTATGGAGTCCATCTTTCTTCAGTTTGAACAGATGGAAATCAGAAGGCCCCAAATCCAGACTACACAGTGGGTGTGTGGTAGGACAGTTCAGCCAAGATTGGCAGCCAAGATTGATCCATGGTCTTCAAACAGGTATGGGGCCTGGAGTTATCATGTAACGAGAGAATGGTTGTCGTCTTCTCTGGCCTGACTCTGGAAGTTGGAGCCTTCAACTTAGTCTGCATCATGATGTATGGGTCACAGTTAATGGTTTGTCCAGATTCCAGGAAATCCAGACACATCACCTTTCCTATCCCAAAAGGCATCACTATACTTGCTGAGAGCTGTGTCTTGTCTTTTTCTTTGGTAGAAAATTCACATCTTGCTGCTCCAAGGACTGCATTTTTGACTCAGTCTCTCAGTGCTGACACCACATCTCATCAATGGTAATGGTGCAGTTGAGAAAACTGTCACCTTCAGCCTCATATTGGTTCAGTAGGTCCTGACAAACTTTCATACGCTGTTCTTTCTGTTCCTGTGTGAGCATTTCTGGCACTCACTTAGTGCAAACTTTGTGATATTTCAACATTATTTTCAACACATTGAAGTATATACTTATCCTATACGGTTTCATGATTATAATCTGCTGATTCACATGGATGAATTCCGTAGCGTGACATCTGCGTGTAGCCATCCAGAACGTGGCTTATCTTCTGTGTCACTGTCACTACTGCTAAAATGCACCACCTATCACTCTACTGTGCTCACATCCACTTTTGGATCTCCAGAAACATTCTGCAAGTGTTGTACATCAGTGGGTGCCATTTTTTCCACATGGAGGAATTCAATTCCACACCATTATTTCACCTGCACTTCCATGTCAGACAACATTGTGTCAGGCTGCCCCTATGCAGCCATCTGTCACACAGCAACAAAAGGGAATGGAATATGGGTGGGAAGGTTCAGCATCTACCACCAACATCCACCTCTAATGTTGTAGGCCAACATAATAAAACAGGAGGCATTACTTTTGGAGCAGCCCTTGTAGCATATGGTATTTTACTACAAGGGCTTGTCTGGGAAATGGATGTGGTTCTGGGAATCTGGTTTTCCATGATTCAAGTGCAGTAAACGGATGTTACTTAAGACTTAGTTAGAAGTCGTGGTAACGATGGAGGTATTTCAAGTTATGTTTCAGGTCTGTATTTAAGCAACTTCTGAGTTTGTGGGCAAAGCAACTGCTAGTGAAGGGTTTGTTGTGTATTGACACTTGAAGCATTAAGAACCAGATCGTTTTTAGGTGCTCTGCTTTTAAATTCCTGTTCAACTCTAGCTGTCCAATTCTGAAAGATATTGTTCAGGATTGTGAAATTCTAGCTTGAACTGTTGGTTAGAGCCTCCATGCAGTCTTATCTTCAAGCAGCTGGCTGTAACCTTTAGAGCTTTGTATGTGAGACTGTTCTATTAATTCACATTTCTACCATATTTTTATTGTTTCAAGCATGAATTTGAGGCTTATGTTCTCTTTTCCTCTGCAGTGGAACTTGTGAGGCAGTTATTTTTGTTGTGTTCTATGTCAGAGGGGTATCTTCTGTTTTATTGAAAATTTTGGATTGTTTGGTTTTTGTATTCAGCTCCAGATCGTTAAGCGTTAAAATAAAAACAAAAGTAAACTGGGTAAAAAGAGGGAGGATTTTAAAAGCATCTTTCATTTGTCAAGAAGAAGGTAAGTTGCAATCTTTAATTGGTAAATTTGAGGGAGGTTTCATCTATTTCCACTCCGTCCTTCCTGCAACACCTGCAAATCTGATCTTGCCTAGATATTTAAAACTTAACATATGACCTCCTTTAAAATTGCAAGTGTACTTGCCTTTTCTTAAGAAAAAGTGGACATAGTGAGTTGCAGTCTAGTTTATTCATGCTTATAGCAAAAAATTATCGGCTTCACTTCTTAATTTAGCATCTAACTCGAGGAAGGAGTTTTATTTCCAAATGAGCCAGAATGGATAAAAAGCATAGTGCTTCTGTGAGTTGGTTGAACACTGCCTGTTGCCATTCAGCTTGCTGCTATCCCTGTTTTAATGGAACAGATAATTCTTTTCAGACTACTATGTAAGGAAAAAATAGCTTATTTTTTCCCCACGAGGTGTTGGCAGTGGTTTCACAGTGGGAGGTATTAGGCTGAAAAAAACCCTTTTGAAATTCTTTCTCCTTTAATTCAACTGGAGGGAGGCAGTATGTAATTTTTCTAAGGATCTGCTATTTCAGAAAGCACTGCCAGCAAGAGGGGCTAGTAGCTGTGTATCATGTACCTGGCAACCTGCTTTTGTTACCTCCTTTGAAACATACGGATGCCCCACTTTCTGCAGTGAGCTAGCAGACCTGTTCACACTATTTCTAAGGGTTTGTGACTGTAATATTTCTCTGGTCTCCGAGGTTTGCAGCCATTATTTCTTACAGACCTCCTGCCTTAACAACACAAGGGCTGCCTTTTTTCCTGCCGATGATACAGTACATATTTGCGTCAGGAACGAAGCACTGATGCTCAGGAAGTGAAGGATAACATTCAGCAGGTACAAATGAAAAAATGAAAAGAAAAAGACTGCTTAGCTCATTATGTCTATTCTTTTGTGAAATGAAGGTAAGCATTATGGGGAGATGCAAATGACCCTAAAAATAAATTTCTTTCGCCTTTGTAAATGACAAGGTCTTTTTAGAAATAGAGATGATCACATTTGTAGAGGTGTTTTGCCTTTTATAGGTATTTTTCATTAGAAAAGTAATGAATTGGGCCCCTCATTCTTTTTAATGCTTCAAATGTGGACTTTACACACGTGAAGAGTCCAATATAAAGAATTCATAAAGCTCTAAGTTACTTAAAAGAAAGCATAAAGGCACAAACGTGATTAAACGCATGCCTAAGTGCTTACGAGGTTTGGTAATCAAAGAAAACATCCAGCCTGTTCTTCATTTAATAACAAATACCTGGTGAAGTTACTTCAGTCAGCATGGTCTGTCCCATGTGGCAGGATGCACTGAAGGAATATGGGAGAGAACAGAATGAACACGTAATCCATTTAGAACAGAGCTTGCCAGTGTCCTGTAGCTAACGTGCTGAGGTTTTAATGTTTGTAAAGCAATTTGAAGCTGCTTAAAATAAATATTAATGACTACTTTTGCATCTCTATTCTATTTTTGGATGTTTGTAAACAATTTAGATTTTCCTTTTCTGTAGGCAAACGTTATAAAAGCAGTCATGTGGCAGGTGGCAGAAAAACCTACTTCTTTGTGCAAAGCTTCACTAGATGGCTACTATTTTTTTTTTTTTTCCCCAAATTAGAATTAATGTTTAGATAGTCTTTTAAAATAGTTTTCCATGGTCAAATACCTTTGAATTAATATTGAGTTGGTAGCTAGGGGAAAACCACTTCTATTTGCAGATGGTAGATTTTATTTATGGGTCCGGTAGAGAAAGCTTTGCTGTAAGTCTAGGAGATACAGTGTTATGTAGGACTGTACTATAGCTGTGCTTAGGGGGCTTTTATTACCTCAGTGGAACCCACCTAACTTCTACGTCAGTTATGGGAACAGGTGAAGGGAAGATTGAGCTATGTTTTTTATTTTAAATATTTTTCCCTATATATTGTTATTTTTTTAGATCTTTTTAAAGTATATTATTATATGCTGGAGAATGCAATTCTGCTATAGTATCCCACTTGTTTCTAGTGTACAATATCAGATTGTTTGTATTGAAAGGAATGTATTTGATAACAGGAAAAGTTATTTTCGAAGTCTGCTGTGTTTATGTCTAGCAATTGGAAATACTTTTCCTATATAAAATTAATGTTATATATATATAATATATGTGACCTCATATGTACATTTGGATTAACTGTCTAATGACTACATCAGGGCTGCTATATACTTATCTGAAAAAATTTAAGATTGCCTCTTTTAAACTGTTTTAAAAAGCCTTTTTTCTTGTCTCTTTTTGGCAGAAGGTAATTTTCCCTAGCTGTGGGTACAGTATGCTCAGACCTGCATTTGTGCTCTGTTCAGTTTTTAAACTGAAAAAAAACCAATTGTGTAAAAATGTGTATAAAGAGAAGTGTAAATAAAATATTTTTAAGCTTTAAACACTCTGCTGTATACTTTGTAATACTTAGTGTAGCGTGCCTGGATTTCAGGACTTCAGAGTTTACTAAGCTAAGCAAATCTTCAGAAATGTCTTGTGTTGCTGTCATTCATAATGCTGTGTTAAGGATAGCAAACGTAACAAGAAAAGTTGGATGTCCTTATATAGCATCACTCTTGTGTCTTTAGCTATATTTTACAATCTTCCCAGTGTTAATTGCCTAGTACATTCAATCGTACGCTCTGTATTTCAAGCTTGAACCTATGTTCTGTGACTTAATGGTTACATTTGTAACCTAGCATGAAGGCATACTTTGAAACAACAAAAAATGAGAACTGAAGCTGGCCTTTGGTGTTAGTCTGAGCTGGGAGAAAGATGGTTCAATCAAATCTATCAAATGCATAGAACCAGGGACTCTGAAATAACATGCATTTACACACTTGGACCTCAAAGTGCCAGAAGCCTAAATCATAATCCTTTAAGTTTTCCATAATGAAGCATTCATGTCAGGATTAATGCCTCAGATTAGGACAACATCCATTACCGAGACGGGAAGGGGTGAGGTAAAACAGGAGAGAGACTGTGATCTTGACTTGCCTTCATGAGACTGCTTGAAAAATCTTCCCTGTCAGTCCCCTGCCACAATTTCCCTTTTTCTGCCAGTGTCTGTTCTTCAGCAGCTCTATCTGTCAGAGACCCTGGTTTAAAAATCTGCCATGAAAGTAACTCTGAAGGTCTCTTTTTTTTTCTCTCTCTCTCTTTAATCTTGAGTTCTAAAATTGTGTTTTAATTTTGTTTTAGTGCATAGAATGATTTAAGGCTTTATTTGTATGAAATCATTTTTCCCCTCCCTCTTTGCTAACTGAACGTGATGCTACGCTTAGTGCTGTTTAATGAGAGAACGGTGCAGAAGTGGAATGCATCACAAGAGAAGGGGCCTTTCTTATTTGCGATATTCCCTGTTTTTCATTGAAAAGGAGACCAAATGTTGTGGACTGATACAGTGGAAGAGAAGAAGATTGCAATCATTCCATGTTGTAAATTTATTTATTTAATTTTGTTTGTCTTTTTAGCTTCCTTCCTTTGTGAGCCAGGTCATGTTTTTGACAATACCTTTCTGCCATGATACTGGCCAACTTTTCTTTGTTAGCACCTACTTTGTTGATCATATAATGCATCCATTGTTTCTCTAAAGAAACACATTATCTGGCTCAAAGTTACTCTTATCAAATTATTCACTGTTTTGGATTATGTTGCCTTATTTTTTGGCAATATTTCACTCTTGCATTCAGCTGATTGTGTGACGTAACTAGTTTGGAAAAGGTAATTTTCAGTTAATTCTATTTTTTTTCGTTAGTTGTACATCCTTGTTGACGTGAAATTCTTAATTTTGACAGATGTTCCCCATTTGCTGCAAACTGTTTTTGTTTTTTTTTTAAATTCTGTCAGCTTAATAATTTTGAAAACTGTTGCTTGCGTTGGGTTGCACAGATTTTAACAGGCTGCCCAGAGAGGTTGTGGATGCCCCGTCCCTGGAGGTGTTCAAGGCCAGGTTGGATGGGGCCCTGGGCAG
>JAOWBP010052074.1:0-13872 GCA_028571105.1 Tragopan temminckii
CTATGAGAAAAAAAGGCAGTAAAGGAAACATGAAGCAAGAATGCCCTTGGGCCATAAATGGAAATGTCACCGACAGCATCTACAAACTTCAACTTGCCATAGAAACCAGACTTCAATATAAACTTTATATCGTTCCCACAGCACATTTCAAATATTTCTATTTTTATAGTACGTATATTTTGATCTTGTTGCTTCAGATTTTGGAAAGAGGAAAAAACTTTCATAACAACTCCTGTCCAGTATGAAAGCTGGACCGAAATGGAACATGAGAAGCAACCCAGGTTGCTTCACTACAAATGGCTTTGGACTGCTCCTGCCAAACCCCACCAAGTCTATTTTTAACAGAAAAATACCCAGAACTATTAAGGTGTAGCTCTTATACTATTGGTATTGCTTTCACTGTCGTTCCTAGGCAATTAAAGAATTTCCAAATTTGGAAACAAGCAAGAACTAAAAAATAAAAAGCCCATACACTACATCAAAATCATCCACTATCTAAAAGAGTCTGGAACATCTGTTAACAAGCTCCACACATTACACTGGTATTAAAGAAGCAGAATGTGGTCCTAGAATTTTCTACTGAAGAAAGATGTGGATTTCCATTAAAGTTGGTAAAAGCTCAAGCAGAAGGAAGATCAGAAAATGTACTTCATTCCGATCACTGTAACCTGAGGATGATCACTGGCTTTTCTCTCCTTATGCCTCCACGACAAAGAACGAAAGGCCAGAATTTCAGGACTCATTTCAGCATAAAATTGCTTTAAAATGTCCTTTCTGAAATAGGTTTCTTCTATCTAATTCCAAAGGAGTTCATAACTGTATTTTTAGAAAAGCAATTTGGAATTTAACAAATACAGACACTAGGAAATGTCTTTGTGCTTTCTTACTTTCACAAAAAGACATTAAGGTCATACATTTTTTTTTTTATTTTTATTTTTTTCAAAAGTGGAGATTGCTTTTGAGTGGTTGTTACCATGACTACCAAATTTGGAACCAAATAAAACTGCTGAAACTGGAACCCAGAAAGACGTATAGAATGCACATGATTTGATCCACAAAAACTGTGACTCAGAATTATGGAAAATCTTCCCAGATGCTCTCTGAAGCACTCCGAAAGAAGGAAGAGAGACCTACAGTGTCTGCAACAAATTCATTAATAGAGCTGTCAGCCCATTTTGTAGCACCCGTTCCAATGTTGCCACCACTTTTTGTTTGATGTGAGCCTTCGCTGCCCGCTTCGTCAGCCTGCCTTTTGGTTTTGCTCTCAGCTTCTCCTGCCCTCAGCAGAGGGAACTCCAGGGAGCAGGAATCTGATTCACTTCTGTCACACAAAATAACGTGAAACGATAAAATCTGACTTCATCAGATTTACTCAGCCAAAAAGGCATGCTGTCCTCTCACATATGTTGTTCAGAGCACTCGCCTCCCATTGCAAAAAGGTTTTTCTGCTACAGAATTCAGGACTCTTCAAAGTTTGAGAAAGACTGAGACTGAAAGGGCTGATGGGGGTGAGCTAACAGGTGGGTTCATTCTCCAAGAGTGATGACGCTATTTTGAATATTTAATGTGCTGAAAAATATATGGGAAAGAATAATGTGAAGTTGGCTTTAGTGTGATAACATAACTCTGCATTTTCTCTATCTGTGTTGCTGCCACATTATACAGAACTATATAAAAGAAAATGGCAAATTTCAAATCAGTTATCATTGTGCTATCAGCTTAAAAATTCATCTTTTCTTTCTTTTTCCTTTTTTCCAGTGCAATCAATAAACAAGCCATGGCTATCAATCTCCAAGTTCTGTAGCAGTATTTTATTTTCAAGCTGATAGCTTTACGTGATGAATTACAGCCATTAGAAAGGACAACAGTGTGTTACTGTAGCTTCAGCACAGTTGTGTTGCTGACAGAATAAAGTGGGAGGGTTTGCTTATTATTACTGTCTGCGTTTGAGATGTAAATATTAGCTCAAAGATGCACCGTGCCGAATTTAATTGTTTCCTAATATTTGAAATGACATTTCAGGGTTATTTCCCCAATAAATATTATGTGCTTGCAACAGCTGAATGCCACTTTATGTTCAAATGTTTGGAGAGGTAACCGTTTATGTCACCAAATGTAGGGGAAAAAAATCATCTGAAGCATTTATCTGCCAGCCAGGTACATTAAAAAGTCCACAAAGGCAGCATCGTGACTGCAGAATGAATTGTAACGAGGCACCTCTGACTTAGGAAGTGAGACAAAGAATCCTTTTAGTAAATAATTATGCACATAGTGTAATAGAAGTCATCCCAGCAACACCGAGCTCCTGCGCTACGCAGCTTAACAAGCTGCCAAAAGTCTGAGCTGAGCTAGCAGAAGTGACTCTGTGTGCCAGTAAAACAGAACAGCTTTACCATCTCCGAGACCTTTCTTCTAAATCTCTTCTGCGTAAAAGCTTTTCTGCTCCCACCCTCATAGCAGCCAACATAAAAGCTTTGGATAGATTGAGGGGCTCGAAATTAAAATCGGTCTCTCCTACACTGTTAATGTCACCAAAAATGCCCTGGTGGGAGGTATACTGGGACAGCAGACACTGGAAATTGGTTTTGTGACTGGAGAAGCTGGTCTTTGGAGCCTGTGGCTTGGCAGGGGGGAGAGAAGATGGGAGCAGCCCAAGCTGGGAGCAGTGCAGGATAAAAGGCCCAGGATGAAGGACGGGGGAGAATGCAGAGAGGGCACCAGGAGTGGAGAAAATGAAGGGGAAGAGAGCACCTGGACATCTCTGGTAGTTATGAGCAGTCCAAAGCTGAGATTAGAGCTACATTAGGAGAAAAAGCTGCCACTGCCAAACTTAATGGGCTTTGGATGTAAGATGTATCCAGACACTGCATTATGCTCCTGGGTCTGTTAATACCTAACGTGTCTGAAGATGTCAGAGGTGATGGCTGCAAACTCTGAGCACATGCTGCTCAGGCAATGCTTACGCAATCCTTGCTGTTTTCTGTTGCGTGAACAGGAAGAGGTTGAAATTAAGTAAATAAAATTGAATAAAAGAACAGTTAACAATTAATTCTCATCCCCAGGTAGACCTCTGTGGCATCACAAACCTTTTGGCAGAGTACAGTATCTCTCTGAAGCAGAGCGGCACAAATGAAGAGTCCCATGTGCTGGTATCATAACTGAGATCACTTTTTGAACAGGAGTAATAATAAAAAGGTTCACTGAGGTGATTTGAACTTGACTAAAGGTAGTTCTTACAAAAGGGACTTTTAAATTTCTACCTGTTTATCAAAGGAAAGGGAATATAGCCTCATTTCTTCTGTTATTGGCAATATATAAGCTAAGATCTAAATATTTTTTTTCTCCATTTCATGTGTGTTATCGACTGAAAATTAAACATCTGGTGTATTAAATTCCCAAGTGAGTATTAAGGCTCTCCATCTTCTTTACAGTAGGCTATGTTATAGGTTACAATATAACCCACCCACATTATGTTCTATCAGCAGGTTAAGTTATAACCTATCTGTAGATCAAATAACACACCTGTAAATTGAATCAATCAATCAATAAATATGTAGTACAGTGAACAACACTTACCAAAATAGTCGTCACATTTTACATACCGGACAGCCAATATCTCTGTTCATTATCTATGCACAAAATACCTTATGAATCAACAAAAGCCAAGTACCCTTGGCCCATCCACGTCTAAAAATGTTTCACACCTCCATGGCATTTGCATTCACCGACACCAGTAAGAGCCAGGCTAGAACAGGCTGCAGATCTCGGCACGCAATCCAGTACTTCGTGCTTTTCTTTCTAGCTCAATATGCAACTAGTTAGGAAGATAGAAATAACACAGCACCTGTCAGTCACTGCAATAGTCTCATCTCCTTTCTCCCTTTACGTTTTCCAGCTCAATGCAACGGCCCACCTGTCTGCTCCCAGTCCAGAACGGCGTGCCTCTTAATCTGCTGCACCCAGTGCTGAAGATTTCTATGACAAGCACATTAGAATTGTACTCAACTCTAATACAGGCCAATATTAAGATCATCCCTTTTAAGAACCTTGCTGCACTTTCGCAGCAACTGATCTAATCCTATTGCACATTTTTTTCATTACATGCAAGCTGCCATCTTGTAAGAAAGGAAGAATAAACATATGGATATGAAATATGTTGGAATAATCCCTTCCTGCACTGATACATCACTGTATAGACATTGGAGAACACATAATATCGAGCTTTGTGCATGTTGTGATATTTCACACCGCCTCCCATTTCACATGGAAAAGGCATTTGACTTTGTCTGGTATGAACTCGGTTTCTCCTAGATTTACCATCAAGAAGAATCCAACTATCTAAAGAATTCTTCCTCTTTTCAGAAAATTTCTTATAAATTTCTTAAATTTACAATGGATAATGGAGAGAAAGGCAACATAAAGTAGTGAACTGCACAGCTGAGTATTTTTTGAAGAGAACTAGGAAAAACAAATCCGTGCAGCAGCTAAAAAGCTATTGAATACTTATCGACATTTAAGAATTAAACACCTCAGACTTCAAATTGTTATTTATTAAAAGCAAATAAACAAGAAGAACATTCAAGAAACCCTTTTTTGCTTTGCTTTCTAAAGAACACATGGATCCAGATAAATATGAAACAGCAGTGAACAAATCTATATCCTAAGCGATTCAGACATCCTGACAGGGAAGAGTTTGGTGAGAGAGAGAAAAGAAGTAAGTGAGGAGCCAAGACGTGTGTCTGTCTGTGCTCCTGGAAGATTAATAAGCAAATGATACATCATCACTCCTCTTCCAACAATTGAGAAGCTTATCTGGTCTTTTTGGGAATCTATCTCAGTATGCCATGTAGCTGCCAAGACTTGCACACTCTCCATGCAGATGATTAAACTGGTCAAAATATTATTGCATGAAAAATGATGAAATCAGAGGAAAATGAATGCCTGGCTTTTGAGTAGTGTGAAAACCTCTGAAGTCAGCAGTGTGGAACATGCTTAGGATGAGGCTGGGAAGAGCAGGGATGACAGGCACAAGATCTCATAAAAAACAGTCCTGCACTGCAGCGCTTTACTTCATAGCTGGAATCTATTGTTTCCTTCCTCTCCATTTGGTTTCCATTGAATTCATGTGAATACTAAGAAAAAAGTCTTGTGTAAAACCTACCCCAGAACTGAGTGAGCAGCACAGTTGCACAGCATCCAGTTAGCACCAAGAATCTGCACTTGCACCTTCTGTGTCCCATGTCTGGAAGGAGAGAGTGATGACCTTTTGTCACCTCACTGCACAACATGGGAATGGCTCATCCAGCTTCACTGCTTACCTCACATCTTCTCGTACAAACAATGGATTAGAGCTGCTGGCATCACAAGGGTCTTGCTTTAATTAATCACATCTTCTCACAATGTTATTATTATTATTGAAGTGCAGATCCGCCACACTAATGAGTGTCCTGAAATATATGCATCTAAATGGCTAGATGTTGGAGATACTTAAAATCACTGGATGTTTTAATGAAAAATGCAATGTTTTGAGTCATACTTCAACCTGGATGTGCTTCCATTAATTGCATCAAACTATTGTGAGAGCCATGGAGAAATGCAGCAGGAACTCAGCTCAACCTGATGCTCCCTATAGCCCAGGGATGGCCAGAGCAGTTTCTGAAAGTCCACCCATCAGAAAGCAAAGCTATGCCCACGCACAGTGATCTCAACATGCACAAGGCAGTACATCAGCTGGGTTTTTCAAGTCTTTCCCTTCTCACGCTGATTAACTTTCTAGAATAAAGCCAAGCTTTGTCATGTATAGGTAGCTTGTAAATAGATGCAAAAATGTCCCCCATTTCCCATTCATATTTGAAAGGGACTGGGACTGCTGTCTCTACCAGAATTTAAAAGCTAGAGATCTTTCAGAGATACCAGCAACACGTTTTGATCTTTAAATACTATCCTTAAAAACAAAATCCTCCAAACCTCCATTTATAGGCTTATTTTCATGATGACAGTTTCGCTACATTTGTTGAATTGTAAACCATGTAAAGCTCAGCAATAAAACGTCTGCAATCTGTAGCGGTAATGGGAGGCATGTCTCATAAACAAGATAAGTTGTTCCTTGCCAATATTGTTACACTTCATAAATACGAACTCAAGTCTGTTTTTCGTTTCCTAGATCAGTAGCAGACTTTTATTTTAATTAAACACAACATATAAAATATTCATTTAAAAAACAAACATCATTGTTTTAAAGACATTATACCAAATTAAATTATATTGCTTTTGCCATAAAGTTCTTGCACAAAAGAACAATTTTGAATTCTGAGTGGATTGAGACAGCACGAGTGTCCATCAAAATCCAATAGTGAGAAGATGATAGCAGTCCTACAAATAAATAAACTATTTATATTTCCTGATAATGTAAGTGCTCGTATGAACTCATTCCAATTCCCAAAGACTACTCATCTCTGCTGTGGTTGTAATTAAGAACTACATCACGTGGCAGTGAGGAAGACGGTTCCAGTCCGATTTTATACAGCAGAACTACTAAGTGTTTCACTTCACAGTGACATGATTTATAGTCTCATTTCATTAGATTAATATTGGATATCTTGTAGACAGTCATCTTTGACAGGCTCTATCCCAACAGTACTTTGGTTTTGGAATCTACAGCTTGGGTATAGGTGGACCGAGATCTCAAAGCATGACCACAACATATGTCAGCTAGAACCTATTCAAGAGAAATGGTATTTCTGGTTTAGTAACACAAATGAATAGAATCACAGAAGGGCTGGCTGGCAGGGAGCACTGGGTATCACTTGGTCCAAAGGCCCTGCTCCAGCAGGGACACTCAGAGCAGGTCACCGCACTTCTGGATTTATCATTATTTCAGATGAGCCTAAGAGAGGTAATTAATTACAGAAATAAAGCTTTTAAATTTTAAGTAAAGAGGAATTCTAGGAGTCGAGAAGAAATTATCTGAATTATCTGAAACATCTGAATACTGACTTTTGCTATAGCACTTGCAACCCACAACCACATGGGCATGTTAATCCATAAAAAGTTTCCTGTATGGCCACGTATCACTCTATCACTCAGCTGTAAATCTATCAAAACAGCTAGCACCAGAAATGCAGTGTCGTTCCAGTCTGAAGTTTCTACCCATATTAATTCATTGCATATGGATATAATCTTAAGAGTTAAGTCGTTTTAGTGGGTTTCAGCTTTTATAATATTCTAACACTGCTACATTAAGTGGTCAGTTGTAAAAGACAAACAATACCAAAAATATTTCTACGTCTAGTTGATTTACTTAAAAATAAACATGAAAAATTATATAAATAAAGTTACATTAGTAAATAGCTGGCACTAATGAGACTAAGATCCAACTAACAGGACAGGAAGGAGTTAAGTATAATTCTATGCTGAGAAGAAAAATGTGAAGCAGGAATCCTCTCTGTCTCCTATGTTTAAGCTTATCAGAAAGCAACTTCAGCTCTGGCACAAACACTTTAAACTCCCTAGAAGAGGCTGGAGCAATTGGATAAGTGTTTACTGAACTCATTTGGTCAGTGTTTCCTGGTAAGCCTGACTTAGTGTTGATGGTGCTTTAACCACGCAGCCATCTATTCTTATGAAAGTGCAGAAGTTAAATTTAATAAATCAAACTCATGTTCTACAGACTAATGAACTGGTCAGCTGTTGCCCTTCAGATGGATTCCTAGTGCAGACCAGTTTCCTAATCACTGTTTTCCTCTAATGAAAACTTTCAATGTTTTCAGATTTTGACATCAAAGAGTGGTAAAAGCTCCAATCTCTTCTTTCACCAAAGTCCATCTAGTTACTATCTCTGCTTACCCTAAAAGCTGAATTAGATTTCTACCAACGCCTGGAAGAAGCCAGGCACATCAGCTCACTTTGTGCTTCACCAGGTGAGGACTGAATCGTGATTTCTCTCCTGTCCCCTGCAATGCATCTGGTGTTGGCAGAGGGCATGGGCAGGGCAGCAAGTCCTTGCTTCTTATATGACTCCACATCTATCAGTAAGGCAGTATCAAGCTTGAGTTAGGCTTAGAAACACAGAATTTCAGGTACAGCACTTCCCAAGAGTGACTAAGACACTGCCATGCAAAGTGACTGCATCCAGACACCTAATGCTTCTGCACATTTTTTTCATCTCACAGGGCTTTAAAATGTCACCACCTTCTCTAATAGAAGACTGAACAAGAGCTGGGCTTCTTAAAGTGTGTTGCTTTTAGAAGACATTTTGTGCCACTAAAGTCTTCCTATTCCCCTAAGCAAACACAATCTCCTGAGTTCCCTGGTCTCAGATGTCTAGCCTTTTCCAAGCTAGTCTGGCCCTTTCCACAAAAGTTTGTTCCTTGACTGGATATCACATTCTTTACAAGCCGTAAATATTTGCATCATGTGGAAGAAGTGACTCACCAAGGAGATGTAACTACAGTGTAAGCCAAGAGGATGAATGTACATACAGTGCAACGCAGCTCAGATGTGACATCCCTGCTGCCACTGCCACCATCACCACTGTCCTTTGTCTTGAGTGGCTGTGAACTACATTTTTGCCAATCTGAATGAATGGTTATTGTAAATAACAATTAACTTCAGTATTTCCTTGAGCCGCTTATTTTACAATCATTCAGATCACATTTTTTGATCGATAGCTTTATCATGATGTTTTCAATAGCAAGAATTTGCATGGCATTTCTCAAATTCAGAACACTAGACCAATATTGATACGAATACTAGCACACAGTCGGCAGCTGAAAACACGTTACCCCCATTTTACAGATGGGAATGCAAGCACTGCATTGAAAGACTTCTACATAACCACATATTAAGTTATTAGCACAAAGTATATAGCAATTATTTCTGTAAAAGTTAAGGATATGTTTTATAGGGAATATATAAAGCATGTACATGAAATTAAGCATGTTCGTAATTACTGTGATGACTCAAGGAACGTTTCAGCAGGTGTGGAAGCAGAGTCACACCTACTGAACAGGAAAGGGAATATGAAATTGCCTTTTTATTATCATACCAGTTAGGCAAAAAAGCCATTTAGAAAAACATATACTAAAATTTTCTGCCAAGTTAAATACTTTCTAACACATTAACTATTATTAAAATATCTAAGCAAATCCCCAGATATCTTTATTTTTCCTGAACAGGTACATATGCCTCCAATGTACAGTGCTAGTAAATGGTTACGTACTTCTGTTATACATGTATTACAACACGGAGCCTACAACAGAACGTATCTGGGTATAGGATTCTGTGTACGTACTACCAGGGAAGCAAATGAGTGCCTCATGTTGGGTTTGCTGCCATTAGGAACAACTAAAAACCCCCCCAGGTTTTGGCTGGGGTCCCTAGAGCCAGTGATTCCCTGCACCAGAGGGGTAGGATCAAGGAGCACCGCCGTTATTTTTCAGCTGGACCAAAGTCTCCATTCAGCAACATTTTCCAAAGTTGAGAAATTTACTTCCATCAATTCTAAATATATGTGGAGTTAAATATAGTAAACCTCAACTTGAAAAATCACGGCTAAAGCTAACATACACTTGGTCTCAGTCTGCACACCAGCTGCGGATAAAAATGTGCTGAAAAGTAGAACATTTTGTCTCTTTTCATTTATCAAACATTCAGTTGCAAACACACAGTCATCTGTTTAAGAAGAGCTGAGAATCTGTTAAAATTATTCATTTGATGGTTTTGTGAATTTGAATCACAATTTTCTTTGGAATTTCAATTCTCAGGTAACTTTGCAGATAACACTTTCAATCACAAACGCTTCATTACTGGAAGGTTTTTTTTTTTTTAAATGCTGTTACACATTTTGACAACAATTTTTCAGTTATTTGTTCAACTAATGAATTAATTCAGATAAGCAAGGTCATCCTGCAAGTTGTAAAACATATCTGCACCATATCTGCACATCAATGAATCGCTCCAACAGTCACTACAGTAGTTAGGCATAACACATAGGTAGCATGGATTGCAATATATTGTCAATCTGTCAAGTCTTTGACATTTTTGTATTTCACACGGAAGAATATACATGTTTGTATGACTAATTAAATCCCTAAGAGATCAGGAATAAGACGATGGAGAACGCAGGTGGATTCCAGACTAATGGTTTAAGCAAATCTCTCTCTTTATCCTTTATTTTCATTTCACATCTGTAAGAACAGTGGATGATGATACAGGAGTCCAGTGAACTGGTGATTCTTGGCAAGCAAAATAAAATTTTCACTGTCTAGGACACATATCTACATCCATGCTAATTCGGTTCTCTTTAAGGCCAACAGGCAATGCTTACTCCTCCCTGAATGCTCCCATTTCCTCACTGGCTCACTCTCGTTCCAGTCCACTCTGTCAACTTAAAAAAAAAAAACTACCTGTGCCCTTCCCACTGTCCTTTCTCCTTTTTTCTCCTTTATTTCTGGGTTTTCTGGAGCTGCCCTTCCTCTCTCCCTGGCATCTCTTCCCCCTAACTCATTTCCAGGTTGCCTCACTCCACTTAGACACCTCCATCACCACCAAAGAGCTGCCTTCCAAGGTTATGAAGATTGCAAATCTCCCTGTCTTCTTCCCGATCACAAAAGAAATAGTATGACTGCATCTTTTTTTAGCTCACCTATCAACTCATTTCTTTTTCTTTTTTTCCCCCCCTTTTTCCCCTGGCCTTTGCTTCCAAGCCTCCATCTCCATTTTTATCCTCCCCACTCTCTACAGAGGAGGCTAGGTCTCCAAGACACAAATACATGACATTTGCAGTCACGCAGTTTTGACTTATCTATATATTCGAGGGCACCATCCTACTCAACTACCTCCTCATCCTCTCCCAGACTTTCCCCCAAAACTCATGGCTTTCCTGATGATAGGAAAAGAGTTCATCAAACTGCTCTGCGAGTGAACCTCCTACACCCCAGGATAAAAATAAGCAACAACAGTCAGACATATTGCTAAGAAACCATATGCTCCTCACTTCTGGCTACCACCAAAAGGAATGGGAATTGCTGGTGCTGCAGGTCCCAAGCAATCAAACCATATAAGAAGGAAAAAAAAAAAATAATAATAATATATTCTTCAGATAAGTTTGAAGTACTGGCAATCTGATGAATTGCACTGCCTCTAATTTTTATTTTCTAGCAAACTGTATTAAATTGTTAAAGGGTCCGTTGTGTTATTTTTCTTCCCAATCCAGAGACCCAGACAGCTGGAGATGTTTAAAGAAAAGAGTATTCTCCATTTTTTTTTCCACAACATGTAGAATTCCTATTCTTATATCAGTTTTTACTCTTAGAAGCTTGAGCTGAAATTTGAGTTCCACTGCAATGCTCCCTCTAATTGCCTTGAATAATTCAAATTTTACCACTCTCAGGGGCACAACTGGAGCCAGACTGTTATAAGCCCTATTTGCTACTCTGGAGCCAACAAAATAAGTATGCTTTATGCTGTAGAGCACACTGAGCTTAAGTTACATTATTTTGTTTGTTTCAAATTTAGACAAGTGAAGAAATCACAGAGGATTGGCTTGTCAGAGGAGCCTACCAATAAACACAGAACAAGCCAGATTTTACTTTTAAAGCAGCAGGAATACGTCAAGATCACAGCGTAGCCCTGAAACTTCTATTTTGCTGAATAAAATTAGAAAAGGCCTAAACTCTGGGATCTCTCTATTTTTGGCTCAAGAGAGAAATTCTGAAGCTGCTGATGATTTGAAATGGGTCCTGAAGAGAGGGAAGGAAGGAAATTAGAATTTTTTTTAACTTAAAAAATTGTCTCGCCTGTGTAATAACACTGAGCATGACTGTCACTCTGAAGACATATTAGCTCATTTAGGTAATTAGTGTGAGCAGCATGTTTCCCTGCTTATTCCATTCAATTATAGGGTGCTCACTTTGTCATTACTGGAGTATCTTAATGTGACTTGTAATTAGTGTAATTACAATCCAATGTTAATTATATCTGCCACTTAGACATAATTTTATATAGTAATGGTCTTATTCTCAATAACCTTATTATGTTGTTTATTCAAACAGGAATTTAGCCTTCTTTCATGCGTCAAATATGGAGATTACAAAAAGTACTGCCTGTCATTTTTGTAGTTATGACTAGGGGATCTCTGCATTGCAAAATCATATTTGGGGCAATCAATGAATGGAGAAAACCAAATTATAGAGACTGATTATTAGAGGCATGCTGAACTAACAAAAATAATTTGCACAGAAGCCACATTAAGGCATACGCTGCTTCATGCAGAGAGAAAGGTCAGTGTCCATGAGTTTGCAGAAGAAGAGACTGCAACACACACAGCAAACATGGCGGGGTAACCTCCATTGGCAACCTTAACATTTCTCTTATTCAGAGTGCAATTAAATAGCAACACTGGACTTGACAAATAACATCTACTGAGACGTTTCTTGGGGGCAATGACACCTTTCAGCACGAGCACTCAATATGGGTTTTTCTTTCTCCACAGACTTCATTTCTCTGATTCTCTGCATTTTGGGGGAGCACAGCCATACCTACCATGGTTTTAGTTCAGACAAGGAGTGGGATTTTGCACAGTCCTCTTTGCTTCCAGAGCTTTGCTTCACCCTAATGGGTTTCTTCTAGATGAAGCAGAAGTGAGAGACACCCCAGGAAATCTCCTTGTGCCCCACAGAGCAGTGCTGTCCCATGGCACCAAACCACTGCACAACCCCAACAAACACTGCCAGCAGGCTCCCAGCACAATCTTGCTCCTGCTTTCTGAGGGCCCCACCATTTGCTGCTACAGCCTTAAGCTCATTACAGAGCAATTCTGTACAGTAAGGTTTTCTTGGAATTAGCCCAGGAGTGAAATAAACTCTCTGGAAGTGAAGGGCGATGCAGACCCAAACCACGCTCTACCCCTTGTGCTTTTACCTACTGTCTCTAACATACACAGTTGCATACGTTTAGATTTAGAAAACCTAAAACACCCAGTCAAAACAATGCACGTTTCTTCCTCCGTAAAGGCTCAAAAGGACAAGCAACACATGACAAATATTAGTCATGTTATTTAATGCACAATGTTGAAAAGCGGCATAAGAACTGGAGGAGCAGAGCAGGGAATTTGGCAGCTCTCTGGGAGATGGAAACCGAGATCTCTCCTAATCCATGTCTTTTACTGAGAATCTGAAAAGGGTTTCAAGCTTTGAGCTCACTCTTCGGAGGCTAATGAATCATTCAGATTTCCATGGCTCAGGGTGATGCCCCAAGACAGCTGGCAGCTTTCTTTGAGCTTAAGAAAATCAAGAAGTTTTGAAATGAGAGCACAGAGGTAGTGAAAATAAAAGTAAATCACAGGCGTGTACACCGAGGAATGGCATTATCGCTAACTCAGCTGGATAACCACGACACATCTTCCACTGCTGAAGAGAGGCTTAGGGAGCAAAATCTCATGTTGTGAGCTAAGCCCTCTCCTTCGCTTTCTGCTGCTGAGAAGCCTTTCTCTCAGGTTGGGGTGGTTCTTCGTGCTGCCCAATGGACTCACAGTGCTCAGTCCCCCTTGGGTAGGACTGACATCCCCATTCCAGGTACAGCACTGCATGCTGCACAGAGCAGAATTCCCAGATAACTCTCTGCTTCGGCCAGGAAAACTATTATCTGTGAAACAGTGAGAGAGCTTCCATGTTCCTCAGCCTTCCCGCAGCAACTTGAATGGTTTGTTCTTGTTTGACTTCCCAGCTATCACCTCTTGGAAAACGTGTCCAGGATATGAAATCTGCTTAGATTGACTTTAGAACTTCATATCATTATGGAAAAAGAAAATCAAATTTAAGTTATATATCAACATTTTACATATGTCCCAAACGAAAAGGAATACTAATTACT
>JAOWBP010052075.1:0-13870 GCA_028571105.1 Tragopan temminckii
GATGGGGTGGGGTGGGAAGGCCAGGGGTTGAAAAGGGAGGGGAAATAGTCTTGTGATTTAAAAGGACTGGTTCAAAAGCTGTGGTTTTGTACACGACTTACAAGTTTCAAGTGAAATTAAGGAGCATCAGACAGCTAAGTGCTTTACTGACACTAGACAAGCAAGCAGTGAATGTGCCAGAGGTGGGCACTTCCTAAGCTAAAGTGCAAAGCTTTGGCTCCTTATTGCATATTGCATACCTCGTAATACTGACATGATGTGAGCAGCTGCATTGTCATTTCCAATGCTGTCCAAAACCAAACCAGTGATGCAAGATTTCTAGTGTTTTCCACATTGCTCACGTTCTGTGTAAACTCAATAAACGGTTCTCTTGGACATGAGTGTAAAGCACCATCGGGTCTGAGTATCTGTGTTGTTGCCAAGCTGGGCCAGCATCCAGTCACTGCAACCTGACTTTTGAAAGAATCTCTCTGGGATTCTCAACACATGAAAGAAACTCTCATACTGAGCCACACAAATCAGCGTGAAACAGACAATTCTTTCACGCTCCTTACTGACCTCTCAAGGTGTTGCAAGAGCAAATTGGTGATCCTGAGTGATTTATCCCCTTTGGATGAAGAGTGAGGACACTGGATGGTATCAGTATCTCTGATCAGCTGCCAAGAGCCTCATCATAGACTCATAAAGGTTGGAAAAGACTTCTAAGATCATCTAGTCCAGTCATCAGCCCATCTCCATCGTGCCCACTAAAACACATCTCTCAGTACCAAAAGTTACCCAAGGAAGAAAGATGGGTTTACAGACACTGGGACAAGCACTACAACTTGGTATTTCAGGAGTTAGCTGGTTTTAGTTGCCCATCACAGTGGAGATGGGAGAGAAAAGGCCCCGAGATAGCCAGGACATGGTGCTTGGAACGAAGGTGGGAAATAGGTAGTGCTAACGTAGCCAGGCCGTTGTGCAACCCAAGGAGGTAAGGGAGCTTGTGCTGCCCTACACGGCTCTCACCCCTGGATTTGTGGACTAACTTCTATGGCAAAGGCTGCATTTGGGGGGCATGAGATTGTCTTGCGGAAGGCAAAACAGAGTTTTTCAAGCAGCCACTCCCACCACTGGGAAAGGCTCTGCCACTTTCAGAGGTCACTGCCTGCTTCTCTCGTCACAACTCAATTTCTCCCTCTCCTTGTGCTATCTCTTTCCTCCCCTGTTGTGGAAAAGATCATATTTAGTTTTTCTTCTTTTCCTTCCAAAATATCCTTCAGCAAAAATGAGAAGCATTTCAAACGGCAGCAGGATCTGCTTAAACCCTTGCAGTCTGAGCAGAGCAGCAGTCTGTGCCAAGAAGAAAACTCGGGCATGAAGCATTCAAATGAAGGCTCAGTGCTGCTTGGTGAGTGAGTGGCATATCTAGAAAGAGAAAGCGGGGTGCTGAGCATTCCATCTCAGAGCACTGCCTGCAAGTCTCTGTATCGAAGCGTCTTCACAGCTTTTCCATCATAGAAGATCCCCTCAAAAACAAGACAGGACCACCAGCGTGCAGCCCACCACTGACAGCTCTTCCTGCAGAGTCCCTGGCTCAGCCCCAACCACTTCCAGCCCCACTGTAAGTAGCCTTTTGGGTCCAAGCCATGCTGATCAGCAGGATGGAGAGGAGATGTTCCGCCCTTTGCAAGGGAGTTCTGTGCTATTGGCAGCTACAGGAGCAAGAGATAAAGCATGGCTTGAAACAGACTGGTTAAACCAAGCAGCTGTGGGACTGGTGCTTATTCCTCCATATGCACTTGGTTGCTTTCCCATAGAAACTTCCCCACGGAGAATCGCCTGTGAATAAATACATGCAAATGCAAATTTTGAGGTCTTGGCTTAGGAAGCCAGCAGTGCCTCTTGGATCAGCTCTAATAGCTGTGGACAAATGCTCACAGCACATCCAGCTGTTCCCTGTCAGCTCCCAACGGCACTGACAGGTGGAGGACTCCAAGGAGCACAGCACTGTGCATCCAGCCCCAGAGCTGGGAAACACCCCAGTGCACTGCTACAGGGAGATACAAACCAGAGAGGAGAATGCAACACAAATGAGCTTTTCCCTGCTCAGAATGTGAAAGCTCAGGGCTCTCAAAGGGGATTAAAGGGATGAGCTGCTGGTACAAGTCTCCTCATTGCTATTTACCCAGAGGGACCAGCTTTGTTGTGCTGCTAAATCAGGAGATGCCTGCCTTACAGTGAGCTAGATAGCACAGCAGGAGAGACAGACCCCTGACATACTGAATACTCTCCTCAGCACCGTACTTGCTGCTGCTGGGCTGTAACTTCAGCAGTGCAAAGCAGCACACACCTCATTACCAATCTCATGCACCAGGCCAACCTCCGTCATTTCACAGGTTAGCAGCCTCCCTTCCTCTCCGTGCAGGATGCAAACAGTCAGGAGTTTCCTACCTGGCCCAGCAGCCTCCTGCACACTCTCAGGGCCAAGGAGATGGCCACTTGCAGTAAGCAGTCAGCTGGGACTCCGCACAGGGTCAGACAGGCAGCCCACAGAGCCCAGCAACAGCTTTGCTCAAACGTGTGGACACTGAGCAGCACCACAGGTAAATAAGGCCACAGGTGCCAGATGGCAGAAGAAGAAAGAATAGACCAAAACTTCTCAGTGTCTTAATCAGAAATGTACTTGCTCCCTCCTTCCCTAGCTGGTCAACACCTTCCTCACTCCCTTATCCTTTATTTTTATACAGCACTGACTTCAAAACACAGAGTAATTACCTTAGAATGCTCCTGGTAGCGAGATGCTCAGCAGAGGGGTCATCACGAGCCTCCTGCCCCCCTGTGACTCCATCCAGTAACTGTAATTGCTTTGTCGAGTTAAGGACGCAAACACAGCTGGAAGCATGGGCTTGTCTGACCTATTTTTATTTCAAACACTTCAAAATCTGTCAAGGGCTCTCCTTCCCTCACGAACTAAGCTCTTTTTTTCAGTCCACAATACATTTCTCATGATGAGTGCTCAGACAGTAATGGAGTTTGCACTCTTTGGGAAGACTGACAGGCTCCTTAGCGGACAGTTGCTGACAACGTTACCAAAGTTCACATTGTTCCCTCTTACGAAAGCAAGCAAAAAAGCATTCAGCATTTGCCTTTAGAGACAGATCATTCTGTCTACCACCAGACACTTCTAGCACTTAGTGAGGATTGTTCCTCCCTGTCCATTTTTGAGGCAATATGCCCCACGTTGGATACAGTGATGGGAAGCATTTGGAAAGCTATCTAATAACTACACAGGCTTCCTTCAGTAAGCATAACTCCTGTGAAACATAAGGAGTCTCAGTAAGCATGAACATGGCCACATAAAGAAAACAGAAAAAAGCATTTCCCTGTACCAGCAGCAGCCCATGGGTCTCCATGTCAGGCAGCTGAGCGGAGCTTTGTTCTTGCTGCCATGAGGTCTTTTGGTTTGTGGAGCCAAGTTTGGTGTGCATGCCTTTATTTGAACTCTCTTGCAAGTGATAAGCTCTTCCTTTATTCTGCAGACCCCCAGGTTCACCCAGCAGAGATAACCCTAGGATTAGCAGGGCCCAGCCCAGGAACCCTGTCTGGAACTAGCAGACGGGGCTAGAGACGGCAGTATGTGCTGGTGTCAGAACCAACTGCACATTTTACCAACTTCTTTGGGCAGATGGCTTTGTTTTTTTAAAAGCTACAGTTGAAAGGCAATGAGATGGAGGATACCAAGGAATGATTCTGACATGCCACCAGACCCTCAGAGACTGGGTCTCCAGCAGCAAGCTGCCCTCCTCTGGGTCTCAGCCCTGACCATGTCCATCCCTCATCTCTGATATGGAGCATTTGGGGGAGGATTTCCCTGTACCTGTGCAAACCAGGCTCTTATCTGCAGTTCCTGCAATCCCTCACCAAGCAGAAATGAATCCAGGCCTCATACACACAGTCTCTCTCTAAGCACACTACTCTACTGCAGAGAAAACAGGGTAGGTATTTTGCCACTTGTTTCAGCATCAGCACAGGGGTAGGGCTGGCTGTGTCTGAAAAAGAGGCAATGGAAACACTGAAAGCAAAGCAAGAAGTGAGGGCTGCCAGAGCCCTCCCCCTGTACACAGCCCTAGCCAGAGGCTTCAGCACATCCTGCGACACAAATCTCAGCCTAGGGTTAGGATTAGACTTTATGTATTGGCAGTCAAGTTCTGATATGAAAAACTCTAATGAGCTCCCTAGAGCTTCACCCACTCACTCTGTGTCAAATGTGGCTTATTAACTAGAAAAAGTTTGTAGCAAAAAGGCAAAACAAAGAGAACTCATCCTAACAAATACCCAGAGAAAAGGAGAAAGCAGCATTTCCTCTATGTGCATTTCCCAAACCACAGAGCAGCAGCCAAGCTGTCCTCAAAAGCAAAAGGTGAGGGCTGCAGCCAAGATGATGCACTCCTCCCTGGCTCTGGAGGGGCCTCTGAGGGGCAGCTTTTTACAGTGCTCTTCAAAGAGATTTGATATTGGCTGATAACCGAGCTCTGTGAAAGAAAAAAACAAAAAAGCCTGCTGTAGAGCTATTTTAGAGATGTTTGAGATGTAGAAAGGAGCTCATTCAATTGTGAAGCAGCAAACAGCAATGCCTTTTTTAGTTACAGAGGAGTCAGAGTCTCCACAGTTCATTTCCAACCCTCAGGTGGATGAAGTCAGAGGAAACAAAAACTAAAACAAAAACCTATTCATCTTGCCATCTACTTCAGATTTTAGAGGGCTGTATAAACATCAGTGAGCAACTTCAAATGCCACCACATGAGTTTATGCATTGTCATATTCTCAGCTGCAGTGTGTCTCCTGAGGGCCAGCAGTACTACCCTCCTCCCCCCCCCAGACCTTCCCTCTCCTCAAAAAGCCCAAATACACAACCGTGATGTCTCCTACTAGAAACAACAAATCTTTTCCTTGATTATTACAGATGTTAATTGCACTCAAAACATTCAAAATAGGTAAACAGAGCCAATGCACACTTCTGTTGCTGAGGTCTGTCCTCTTCTGCCAGGTGGGGCAGAGAAAGAGGCTTCCCCACCCTCCCAAAACCAGAACCAAGTCTCTTGAAAGGAGGGCTATGAATAAGAATAATCCTCTAATCATCATCTTTGCTTGTACCTGGACAAAGCGAACTGCAAGGTGATCTCAGCACACTGAGATCACTTCTGCATCACAGTCCTGGAGATGCACCTTGTAGGGATAATCCAGCAGTCAGAACATTCACTGGGCCTCTGCAGACTTTGTTCCTGAGATCCAGAGACACTGAACCTCTCTACGGTTCAATCTCCATCTCTCCTTGTGAAATGCAAGGTGACAATCTCTTTATTCCCTGTAGCAGTTTTGCTTAGAGAAAAAAAAAAACAACAAACCATAACAACAACATAAAAGCCTGCGTGTGGTCAGGCACTTCACAGCATGGAGCCATGAAGAAGCTAAAGGGCCTCTTTCACAAATCACACCATCTCCCCACAGATTCAGGCATTCCCTTTGTCTCCCCTTGCAGCCCAGCACTGTTGATATTCCCTCTAACTGCTCTGTTCCACTCTCCATCAACATCTTATGCACTGTGGGACAAATTGCGAGCAGTTTTGCCTCACTGCAGTGAGTTTGCTCTGGAGTGGATGTATTAACATCTCTTCACTGAACTGGAAACAGAGCAAGCCCCCTACCAGAAAACAGATTTTCAGTCTCCAGGCAAAAAAAACACCAACCAACCAAACAAAAAAAACCCACAATAATAGTGCTTTTCTCTGCCATTCTTTTCATTTATCCCAGCATAACTACACATCTTCTGGATACAGTCTGTTTCTTTGCCAGGGCTACAACACTCTCCCCTGAATTAATGATGCTGGAAGACCTCCACTTTTCATAGGCTCCTATTTGACAGTCTCTGCTGAGCAGCAGGGGACTGCACAATGCTTGCTTATGCAATAACTAGCCCCGTGCCAGGAATAATAGCCTAATAGGAACAACCAATTCACACACAAAACCAAAATACTTTTCCCGTTAAAAGTCTAAATTGGGGGGGTAAAAACACCCCAAACTTCCTGGCCAGTCTCCACACAGAGTTAAATAATTCTATCTTCTAGTCTTTGAAGGACAGCTAGAATGAGTGGAGGAGGGCAGCATTTCCCTATTCATTTACCTCCAAGGTATTCTGAACACTATAAGAAAACATTCTTACAGGACCAGGCAAAAACAGGATGCCTGAAGCAGTTAAAATGCAACTTGATCTGGCTATATACTTGTAGACAAGTGTGGCTTTGGCAGCTCAGGCACCAGCATGCTGTAATCTTACAGTAGCTCTTCCATCCATAGCCGTGATCTGTCCATGAGCAGATTAGGAGGTGGGGAAAATATCACCTTACTTGCAAAGAAATCTACAGCACAATCCATTTCAAGACAATTCAAGGCACAGCAGCTCAAGGTTTTCAGTGCAGTGGATCTATGTTTCCTACCAAAGAAATACTGAGAGCAGAATGGCCCCATCGACTTAGCATTATCTAATCTATTGAAAGAGGAAGGACCAGCCCTCTGTGTTTGAAATCAGTTTAGATGCAAAAATGCACAAATCGGGATTTTATTTTTTGCTTTCATGAGCAGAGAAGCATCAAAGAACTCAGGAAGAACCCTTTCTCCATTTTAGCCCAGGGTTGAGAAATGAGCAACAAAATTCTTGATACTTGTATGCAGAACTCCATCTTTTGCTACATTACCAAATCACTGCTCCACTGCGATGAGAACCTTCCAACCTTTTTCATATTACAATGCCAAAAAAAATTGGACACCTCTACTTTAATGAAAGCTCACTATGAAGCTTTAAGTAGCAATGAGATAAAGACAGTGCAGTTATCCTGGCTACCAGCACCAGAAATTCTTATCTTCCACTCCATTCAGCCCTTCTAGAAGAGGTTTTCTGGAGGGCATTGGACATCTAGAGGTCACATCCCTTTACTGCACCCTTTCACTGGCAGAGGGAAGAGATTAAGAGGCTGCTGCTTCTCCCACAGTTCTGAGAGTCACTATTAAACAAGTTTTGTTACCCTAGAGAACAGGACTTTTACAATGTGGCATGTAATCAGACTGAAAGAAGAGAAACTACAGCTTGCCACTTATCTTATCTATGGAGCATCCCTTCCCAGTCTCTCATTCATGACACAATACCTTTCAGACATATTTTGCAGTTTCCTTGGAAAATGAATGGAAGACAAGTATAGCTCTGGATCAAATGGAATTTAGGCACAGCTGGAGAGCAGAAGGGCACATGTGAGGGATGAAAGCATCTGGTGAGAGAGGAAAAGTCCCATAGTTCTGTATAAAGCTATTTCTTCAAATGATTACCTTCTCCAACTATTTAACTCTCTGCTGCTGTTGTCAGTGTCCTCTGTTTTTGTACAGGAGTACAACCTCAATTTTCACTTGGGAATAACAGGTGAACTTCTACCTGGCAGCAGTGCAGCTTCTCTGTCCCACGTGAGTACTTCAAAAGGCTTCAAAATCTACACTGATTGAATCAAAGGGATAAATTCACATCCAGACCTCAGCCCAGTAACAGTCTCTATCAACCCCCAGCAACCACCGTCCCAGAGAAACAGATTACTTGATATGCTGAAGAAGAGGACTCTGTACCACCTACCGAAGTGCACATGCCTAGTTAGCCAAGTATGAGGAAAACACACAGCACCAAACCAAGATAACATGGGTGACTATGAAGCCAGCACTCAGGGAAGCACTGAAGAGAAAGGAAAATAAGCTCAGTATTTTCATGCTAGTTTTTAAGAGCACTGTGCTGATGGAGTTTACACCAGAAGTTACGTTCATCTCATTTTTTCCTTCCAGAGGGTTTGGTTTCCCATATTTCATTACCAACAGAGCCATCTAGTGGATGAGATATCATTTGTTAGTATGAAATACGGATTTGTCACTGTATAAGAACATACACAGGATCTTCAGAGCAGCCTGTAACAATCCAGCGTATCTGTTAATGTAGTAGTCAATTTTTAAGCAGTGACATCAATAAGATGTTGCCTGTCTTGGCTTTTGTTCCTACTAGTACAAAACTTCAAACATTTTAACACTAATTCCCAATATCTTTCTGAAGAATGTGAGCATTTCATCCCAGACTCAGCCTCAACCTGATTTCATAATACAAAGATTTTTGTTTACGCAAAATCCAATACCTTCTTCAACACTGATGTGGATTAGAGCTGTTAAGTGTTTAAAGTAATGATTGAAAGTTAAGGCAAAAACAGTGGGGGGGAAAAAGTTTTGTGTGTTCACTGGACAGCCACAGATACAAAGGGTGATAAATACTGATAGGAGTATAAGGTTCTTCAGGCAGATACACTACAGAGCTTGTTCTGTCAGTTAAACCTACTGCAGAGGGTTCTTAGTTCTTTCTGAAATCCTTGGCTGCCCCCCACCCTCAGTGCTGCTGAAGGTCAGACCAAACACTTCAGGAAAGGGAGGGAATGTCAATGGAGAGAACAGAAGCTTGGCATTGCACGGAAAGGAGGAAAAGGAATTTCTAAAACTAATAAGAAATGTAGTCAATCATCATTAGTTGAAACAATCCACAACAAACATGCGATTGCTGGGCAGCTTTCATTTACTTAAATACTAATGTTGTGCTCTCTAGAGCTCCCCAGAATTTCAAAACCTTTGCCATTCCAGCATTAACTTGTGGTCAAAACAGCACCATTTCTTCCTGACCTTTGCAAAAGAAGCTAATATCTAACCTCCAGAAAAGGCTACATGATATTTAACAGACAGAAGGAAAAAAGCCAGTGGAACAGATCTGCCTCCCAAAGGATTGAACCTCTTCTTAGAAACACTTTTAGTCAAATTTCCATCTGTGATTGCTTCCTTTTCCACGCATAAAGAAATCTTTTTGGAGGCTTTTAAGAAAAAGGAGGTAAACCTTTGAAAGCTGAGGAGTACTGGATAACTCTTACAAATAATAATAATAATAATAATAAAGATGCTTCAAAGCCATCCTCACTATTAGTTCCTCTAGTGAGTACAGGGAGACCCTGTAGAAGTCAGACCCAAAAGGGTCCCAGCAAGATAACTTCTCTTTGTTTAAACGGCAGGTGCACTTCTTGCCTTTCCTGTTACTAAACAAGGTAATAGCAACCTCCTTAGGCACCCATGGTACACATTAGCCACAGCCAGACTAATAAAAATAACACTATTTCAACAGAGGTCGCCATCCTTCAGCACACCCCCATCCTATACTAGGTTATACTCGTGGCAATTTATTCTGACGCTAATCAACCTCAGATTTTTATCAGGTGTTGGCTTTGGGAAGAGAAGGCGGTTCCAGCTGCCTGAAAAGCATCCAGTAAAATCTTGCAGCAGATACTTGCCTCAAGTTACACAGAAGATAACATGCTGTGCCATCCCTATTTTACCTGTCAACAGGAAAGTAACCCCAGTGGAGAAAATCTCAGACTAGGTTAGCAACACAAATCTGATGTATTAAAAGGGATAAAAACCAATTAACACAGCAAGGAGGAGGCATGTAGGTATAATCCCATCTGCTAGTGAAACAGATGTTGCCAGATTGTGATACCTGAGGCAAGTGAAGGCAGTGACTGTCATCAGAACACACCCAGTCTTACCTACCAACCCATTTCCAGAGATCCCAGGTGTTAATTAGTAGGATTACCACAAGCAGGTAGTTAATTTTTTACGATGAAGCTCCTGGCACAGCAATAAGATGGAATTCTTTTGTGGTAAAAACCATCAGCCTAGTAAAAATTCAACGTGGGCTTCGGCTTCGATTTTCAGATCATCCTTCTCAGAACAGTCTTGCAAAATTGAGTAGCGTTTATGTAGGCACAGGAAGGGAATCCTGTGAAAATAACAGATGTCCTCTCTCCCATGTAAGAGCTGGAACTAAGCTGATTGAGTTCCACAAACAACTCTTTCAGCTAGTTATTAGAAAGGCTGCACTCTGCAGATAGAGCACTGCAGTTTTACCTGCCAGTACTTTACAGAAGGAACAGAGCGATCAGTTGGCGTAAGCCAGGGGTCTCTTCTGAGTGACTGCAGATTCAAGGAACACATTTCCACAAGAAAGTGACAAACATCACTACCAAACCCCTCCAGGTGCTCACTTGAATACCAATATGGCTCACATGCGATGTTTTAAAGCTGCTTTTTGTGGAAACCTTTGGACAGGTTCCTCACGTAGGCACAAGAAAGCAATAAAGTCTCTATAATTAAGCCCAAGCACACCACAAACACATTTTACAGATGTTCCTACTGCAAATATTTAGGATCACTACTAACCCCCCCCCCCCAAAAAAGCGCAGCTCACTAGAAAACCCCTGCTAATCAAACACTGCTTTATTTACAGACAATTCAACAAATGAGTACATCAGTTCAACTTCCATGTCTGCACACAGGGGATCTTTACACAGCAGAGCAGAAAAGCAGGACTCATTCATACATGTATAGACTGATGACTGTATGGAAGTGTACAATTAGGTGGTACAGGAGAGTTCAATTTAAATATTTCAACCATTAATGTCAGTAAGACAGCTACAAGTTACTTTAAGCAAAAATAAGCTAAAGCTACAGCTAAATCTGGCCTCCTACAGATGAGACTGTGAACTGTGTGACCGTGTACAGATGTTAACAAAAGCTAAAGTCGCGCCTAAGTTCTGTTCAAAAGGTTAGCCTATGTAATGGATAACCATTTCTGTGACTTTTCCTACACATCTTTTAGATTCATAAGAAACATTTCAAATCAATGCTTCAAAATTATTTTTTCTGTTCCATATTCAGGCTTCTCTGCCCAGGCAACAATAAAAAATAAGTAACTGCCAATACAGCTAGAATCAAATCACCTCAGGCAAGTATAAACTCAGACTAAAATGGTCTGTCTACTAAATATTAGTTGTGTTTTTCTAATGAAAAGTTTTCCCTGCATCCAAAGAGAGAAGTAAGAAATACAAGAATACAAGCTTAATGTACAGCTTTGAAGATGGACCTGTATTTATTATAGATCCATATGAAGCTTCTCTAGAAGTTGCTTCAATTTGGTTGTTTGCTCTGTAAATGCAGATGCTAACACAACTTTAAAACAACATTTAAAAATTCTTCATCAAGAATGCCTTCTTTAGAGGGTAACAGCAGTACTGAACAAGGAGGAAGCAAGATGATCTTTGAAACCGAATGCATCACACAAAAATACAAAGAAGTCAAATCCAGATATCAAGTCCACTGTTTTCTAGACAACTCGCTTGGAAATCAACCCTCAATGCATTTGCCAGCTACAGAAAGAAGCCAGAACTCCAGTGTGCCTAAGAGGAGTTCTGTCATATAACAGCAGACAAGGTTTTGTCAGAAACATTTATTAAACAAGAAGTTACCAACGTATATGTAGACAAGTTAAGAGCCCCTCTAATAAAAAAAAGCATACTGGTCAAGGCCAAAATTATCTTCGCTTCTGGAAGATGTTGCCACGACCCATACCACGGCCTCTTCCTCTTGCAGCCACTGAAGAAAGAAAACATCAGGGATGACGTGAATTTGATGCAACGTTGTATTTATCTCAACAACTGACAAACCAAATATAAATAACTCTCAGTCTCTTCCTTACAAGCATGGAAGCTAAGCTACAGTATGAGGTTCAGGAAGTGATAAAATAAGTAGAAGTTTGCTGTGAAAACAACTGCAACCAACAGCTACACAGCTTTACTATTTATAACAGAGTATGCATTAAGAGCAATGAAATATTAACACACGTTTGTTCTCATTCTAATCTGCATGGATTTGTAGTCACTGAGATTTAAGAACTCCTGCTCTTTATGAAATTTGTGACAGAACTCACTATGTTTTGTCAGATGTTACTTCCCCACACATCCTTACTGCATCTACTAGTTAACCAAGGGCTTCACAGCCCATGATTATTTCTCTATCTTGTAATGAAACTGTTCACGTGAAAATGGTATGAAAGAGGACGAATTGCAGAATGGCTAGCAGTTACTGATTCAAAATTCTTTAAGTATCAACCTAGTATTTTTATATATTTTTTAAAACCTTAAGAACACCTAGATCCTTCCTTGGGTAGTCCAAACAGCCAGCAGCCACATTTACCAGAGAACCAAAGCTAAAGTTTTATCTAACTCTAGCAAGGCCACTTACTACTCCTGAACTATACGCAGTATCAGTATTATGCATCAAGCAGTCTGAGTCTTGACTGCCATCACTCATTCAGCTTCTTACAGCTCATGTTTGCTTAGCATTAGGGATGAAAACTTCTCAGTTCCTGTACAGCAAAACAGGGAGGTAAGGAGGGAACACCAGACCACAAACACATCGTACCCACCCTGAGCTTTGAGAATAGCTGCTTTTCCTCGGCCAGCTCCAGAACCCTGGTTCTTATTCTTCATGCTCTTTAGCATAGGAGCGTTCTTCAACATATCTGGTAAAATTAGAAACCGTATCTTGCTGCCTCTGATGTACACTTGCTCAAGCTGCGCCACTCGCCCATCTCTGTACGTCACCGTTATGTTGGACATCTGGAAAGTAAAGATCAGACAGTGGTCTCAGAGGCCTTAAACACAGTTTCAGATTCCCACTACTCCTGTCTGTGGAATAAACAACCAGGATTCACGTAACAAACTCAAACCCCTGTCAAGCATACTGCCTTCCCAACTGTTGTTGTCATACAAGGCATCTATGACCATTTACACATACTCTTAAGCCTGCTATAATTTAAGCAAACTCACTATTTTCCCCTTCTCCCCACTTGCTTAATTAGTTTTATTGGTTTTGTTTTCTTATTCAAATAGCTTTAATAAAGTTTTACTAGTCCCAGCTATTAAAGAAACATTTTGATTTCAACTATGACTTGCATGAAGTCAATCAAAACTAAGCCTCTTGCAATGCCTTGAAGTAATCTGCAATAAACACAGCTCTAAGCTCATAAATCATAGAATGGCCTGGGTTGAAAAGAACCACGATGATCATCGAGTTTCAACCCCTTGCTACATGCAGAGTCACCAACCACCAGGCCAGGCTTACTTATTATTAAGTTGAGAGACAATGAGCAAAGAACTCCTGCAGAAAAGGTGTTCACAGAGGAAAATCTTAAGAACCAGGAACAGGAATTCCCAATTCTGTCCTCTTTGGCATGCTCAGTAATCTGGAATTTGCTTCATTACTATAAGTGCATAGAGCAGAAGGGTCTTATTTATCCTAAGACTAAAAGCAAAGGTCTTTAAATCACGCTGGCAGTCTGCTGGGTGTGACTGTTTCCAAACTCAGATGAGATTTACTTCTTTTCATCCATCTCGAGCTGCACACCTGGCAATTCATGTTGTCTTCAGCTTCAATGAGCTTCCCGCGGTACACCTCCCCGGTGTTGGTCTCACAGGTCACAATGTGGCCCTCTGCCTCGTGCAGGACTTTAATGGGCACTCCGATCGACATGGCTACAGCGCTGCGGCTCTACTCCTGGCACAAGGAGAAAAAATAAACGCATAAAAAGGAAACAAACCTACGAGTTGTTTTGCGGTTCGGCTTCGACTAGAGGAGATGATTTTCTCTCTTGAACAAAAACCTCACTGCTTTGACAATACACCGCTGCACAGCCGCAGCCCTCAGTGCTCCGCCTGACAAAACGCAGCGCTCCCCACACGCGGCCTGCCCCGAGGCCCGGCCAGGCGGGAAGGCTGAGAGCGGCCCACCCCCTCAGTTCGCCGCTACCGCGCTCACAGAATCACAGAATGTCCAGGGTTGGAAGGGACCACAAGGATCATAATCTCCAACCCCCCTGCCACGTGCAGGGCCACCGGCCTCACCATTTAATCCTAGTCTAGTTAATACTAGACCAGGC
>JAOWBP010052076.1:0-13865 GCA_028571105.1 Tragopan temminckii
CTTGCACCCGGTGTCTGCACAGCACTGAATAAACCACACCTGCTTTATAACTACTTCGTGGTTATAGAGTTTGATTCCGCATGTCAATTCTTTTGCTCAGGATTTAGTTCACAAACATGCATTTTTCAATACGATGAAAAAGACCCTTAAAATAGGAAAATGACAAAATCTCACGTATCTTTCCTTATTGCCTATTGTGTACCTTGGGAATCCTCCTACACAATGTTTTTCTTGCAGTACTCTCATATCACAATCTCCAGCAAACCTCTGCTTTACCTAGGTGCAGACACTGAAGCTTTGGGCGTTGTAGAACCCAAAATAAAGAGGTACAGTGCAGTTGGAGATCCAAATGAACAAATGAAAAGGTTGAACAAACAGCCATTAGAGCAGTAAGCCTGCTGCAGAGCTTGTGAATATTTCAACAGTACCAATACACCTAAGTGAATCTTCTGTTTTAGTCCAGGTCAGTTGCCAGCAACCATGAGCCACATTACATGAGGAATCTGCTCTGTTTACTGAAGGTGTTACACGAGGACAGCCCTCACCTGTAATGACCGTAAGCATTACTGTTTTACCGTCTATGGGTAGAGAGATGTGCAGGTGCTTAAGAAGAGAATTAGTGGTAATACAGACATCTGCTTGGTTGGGTCTCATGAAAGATCTCTGTAAGCCTGTTGGAACACACAGCCAAGCCTTGAGCAAACATTTCACTGATGCAGCCAAGTGATGTCTGGGGATTCAAAACAGTGAGTAAAGTACACTGGACTGAGAAATATCCTTACCTCAGCAGCATTTGTTTATAACTTAGGCATAATATATGATGCAGTTTCTGAGCTGTGTGATTTTTCCAAACATCTAAAAGAAAGACATAACATTGCCAGCAGCTTATTCTGGGGTGTCAGAGCAGATTCAGGGTTTTGCATCAATGGTTGACAACGCTGGCTCTTTTGCTGAAGAGGCTGCCTGTGCTTTTCAGAGGATGTTCTCTAAAATAATAATAATAAAATCTCTGCACTGGAGAAATATCTTAAAAGCAATCACAGAGAGTCTTCTAGGAGTCTTGAGAATAACATATATTGCAAAATATTGTTCATAAGAGCACTGAAAATTAGCACTGCTTTACATAGTGTTTCTTGCAGAAAATCACGCAACATGATTACATACCTCTTGATAGAAGGTGTCAGCTCCTGTATTATGGCCAAATTTTAACCTGAATAATTACCTTCTGCTTATCTAAATTCCCCTCACAATTTCAACTGAATAAGACCTGTTGTTTTACTTAACACCCTAGGATGCTGAGAAATGCAGTGTTAGCATACTTCTAACTACAGGTAGTTGCATTTGGCGATTACTTTTGAGAGAAGTTTCTCTTTCACAGAATATTGGTTAAATTACCTTTGTAAAGAAAGGTGATGTCAAATTTTTGCTAACATTTTATTTTTTATTAAGAAAACATTTTCCACAAAAGCTAAATCAATTTCTGGTACAATATCTCCAGGGCTATGACAGAATCCCTGTTGCTGGAGGTTTTCAAGATGCAATTGGACAGTGTTAGATAATGTCTTAGATAAAGTTAGGTAAGTGACTTTTTACTTAAAGTAGGATGGAACTTTTTTACATGGTCTGATAGTGATGGGACAAGGGGAAATGATATTGAACTAAAAGAGGAGATATTTAGATAAAATGTTTGGAAGAAATTCTTCACTCAGAGGGAGAGGCACTGGAACAAGATCTCCCTTCCCTGGAGGTGGTCAATGCCAGGTTGGATGAGGCCCTGGGCAGCCTGATCTAGTGGATGGAGGTTGGAAGTAGATGATTCCTTCCAACTCAAGCCATTCTGATTCTATGATTCCATTATTCTATAATGATACCATCCACGCTTTCTTTTCCCATGAGAGATTGGACTTGATCATCTTGTATCCTCCCTTCCAATCTGGGCTGTTCTATGATTTGTGGTAGTGACTTGAAGTAATCATATAAAAGCATAAACCCTTCAGGTAAATGAAAATTTTCATTTCTCGATTTTGTGAAAGAGAAAGGAGCTATAGAAAACAACAGTTTTTTCTGAAGTCATACCCTGTTCCCTGGGTTTGGTCTTTTTCCTTCAGTCAGCCCAGATTTCACATAGTTGACAACAAATTCCTGTATATACACGCATTTGTGCTTCATCCTCCTATCTTATTTGATGGTTTTTCCACACGAGTTCTGAAAAGCCAGAGGTTATCAGATGAAAAAGATGTAGGAGAGAAAATGCCATCCATCATGTAAATAAAAATCCTTATGAAAAAGAACAGACTTTAGAGTGCAGAAGGAGACTGCGCTTTGGCACTTCAGTGCTCTACTTCAGTTTTAGCCACAGCTTTATATATATTTTGAAATAAGACACGTGCTATTGAACCACATATCTTAGCCACGTTAGTACAATCATCAGTTGAACTGATTCTAGTATTAAGAAAAAAGTTTATTTATAAGAAAAGATGTAGCACCAAGAATATTTTAGAGAGTATGATTTTGAACTGATAAATTCAAATAAATTAAGAAGCAAACAGAAATGCATCAGAAGAAAATGAATTTCTCCTTTAAAGCAAATAGTCTTAGATCTGGCCACCATAAAGTATGGAAATTAAAGTCAAATTATGACTGCTGAAAGCTACCAATTATAAATCATCTGCTTTAATGCATTTAACAAAATAGGAAAGCAGCTCAGAATTATGGTCTTAACTTGCAAAAGGCCTTCTTCAAATTTCAAAATGCATTATCTTTCATCCTCACATGTTCTAAGGACCAATGTTTTAGGACAGAGTTACATGAACTTCATTTAGAGTAACTTCATTACCCATGTCAAATGAAGTAAAATCTCCTAAGATTAAGAATATTATAAACTTTAAATATAGTCTTCATTTGACTTTGTTAAGTTACAATTAAGTTTTCTATAATTAAACGCTGACAGGAACACACAACTTAAACACAAAAGACTGGAGAGTACACATGGAATACGCAAAAAGACCCATACAATGGAAAAAGAAAATAAAAATATTTAGGTACATTTCAGGATATTCATTTAGCAACCAATGAGCTGTCAAAATGTATATTCGTAAAACTGTAATGTTGTTCTGTGATCATGTATCAGAGTACAATTCCTTCCATTTCCTTGCAGAAAAACCAAATGTGGTAGATTTGGGTTTCCTGGATCCACTTTCCTGGGATAACATAGCAATGCAATAAGTTACATATGGAAGGGAACTTCTTATCCATATGTAGCTTATTCTTGATGAGAATGTAATCTTGATGGGAATGTTCCTAATCTACAGCTGGATCTACTCTTATTGTTGTTTGGGTTTTTTTTGTTTGTTTGTTTTTTTCCCCCAGTAAAGAATCTCTCTCGTGTATTTTCTGCCTCACATTCTGAATTTTGAGAAAGAAATGGTCTCCCTTAAATTCTTCTAACAATAATAAAAATAGCTCTCTACTTCTCATGTTTCTAACTGATTAGTGGTTCAGTTCCATCCCCTGACTTTTTTTTCACTCATCTAGCTATGTTTAAACAGACTAAGTTATATGATATCTCTACCAGGGCAAGTCAAGCTAATAATTTTATCTATGTTTAGTGTTTCAACTGTAACAAATTTCTTTGCCTTACCGGGAATCTTATAAAGATGCACTAATTTAACATTTCTGAGATGCTGAGAAAAATTGTGATGAGTTCCAGAGGGAAAACAAAACAAAACAAAGCAACAAAAACAAATCAACAATAACAAAAAAAAAAAAAAAGCAGAAAGCAAGAGCATTGCTGATCAGGGCTTCTTATACCACTCCACTACCACTCCAGAACTGAAAGTTATATTGTACAAACAGTGAGGAATTATATGTACCGTATTCTTTGCTGTCACTCACAGCTAAATTCTTAAGCTCTAATAACTGCTCTCATCTGCATACTCTCTACAGGGTCAGAGTGATTTTGCACAATTCTTAATGACAGTTTCATAAACAATCCAATCTACTTTCATATCTCAGAATGAATGGGTTGTGATCTAGTAGTTATGGGTTTCACAGCACATAAGTGAAACATTATTTGTTGTTTATAGTTACTTTTCTGTTAAATGGAAAATTATACATTCTGTAAAAGAATAAGTTGGTGGTATTCCAACTCAGCAGTGACTGACATATGCCAATTTACTTGTCAATATCTTCAACATACGATTATTAACGTTTTCCTAACTGAATTAGAATTTTTCTCACAAAACAAGATTTAATAACATCTCCTCAGAGCTATGAACATGTCTTTACTACAAGATAGGATGAAAAAAAAAGAAAAGAAAATCTACATTTATTCATTGTCATATATATAATTTAGCTTGGGTAAACTGGAAAATGCTTTCAAGAACCAGCTAACATGAAAAGCATACTTGATAAACATGAGGCCTCTTTATAATTTATACTGTTGGTTTTTTGTTTTTTTTTTTTATTTATTATTTTTTTCCAGCACTCTGCAGTGTGTTCTGACATAGCAGACTATGTTATGATTTAAAAATATATTTTTTTAATTAAAGCAATCACAATCAAACAAACCTCTATCAAATGAGATTCTCCAAAAAGACAGAAAGCTGTTGAAACACAACTGAAAATATTTAGTAACTTAACTATATATCCAAGTTTAAGCTATGGAAAGCAGGCATAATATGTACACACATTTATTAAGCTTTCTAAACTTTCTAAGTGTCAGTCACATACTCTCTGCATCAGATCCAGCAAAGAGGTAAAAACTTCCTACTTCTATGAATCTAAGAAAAACAGAGTTAGAAGCCTCAATGTCTTTTGGTTATGGAGCAATGCACTCAAGAGTTTTTTAAGCTGTGGAAACCATGAAGGTAAAGGAGAATGAAAGTGTATACACCTGCACATTTTTATTCTTGTGAGCACTTCCCAATTTGCAGAAGCTGAAATATTGACATTTGATTCATATTTGGGAAGGGAACTAACACTTTTTGATGAGGTCAGCTGTCTTCAAGAGAAGCAGAAATGCATGCAGGTCCCCGGGCTACAGGTTAGTGGAACAATTTTGTTCAGCCACTGTCAAAGCCACTTGATTGGCTGCTCTGTGCAACCTCACCTGCTTGCTTACACGCAGCAGTGTGTGGCCAACCTATCACCATGCAAAATATTAACAAGGTCACAGTAGTGTAACACACTCCTATAACTCAAAGATTACAAAAGACATTAAAATTCTGATGTCCCATTCATAAGGAAAAGATTGTAATGAGAACAGAGAATGGCACAACATTAATTCATTTTGTGACAAAGAATATAATGAGAATGGGAAATAGTACAAACATAACTCATTCTTGTTACAGCTTTAAGATTGTAATGTCATGGTTCATATCACATACTTAGGAAGAAAGGTATGGCAAAAGAGTTGCAATGTTAAACATAGTTAATCTGAATTCCGTACACATTATTATACATGCAATATTAATTAAAAATAAAAATAAAAAAGAAACATTATTTAGAAATGATTTGCTAAAATTGTTATAATTTCACCATAAGTATGTGTGAAGACTTTTTTATTACTTCTTATATGGAAGGCTGCATTATGTCTGTACTTATTAACAAAGCTCAAAATCTTTTAGCTCATATATATCTTTAGAAATCTATTACAATTTTAAAAAAATTTACAATTTTTACAATTAAAAATACTGAGGAATAGATCTGTGTCTCCCATGACACACATTATTAATCTGCCAACACAGTTATGTTTAGGCCGTACAATGTCCCCTTCAGTCCATACAATGAAATAAAATAAAACATCATATAAGAGGTAGTATATTTTCCTCCTGAAATTATTGAATAATTGTTGTTATCATAGAATCATAGAATTGCTCAGGTTGGAAAAGACCTTAAAGATCATCAAGTCCAACTGCAACCTAACCATATTGCCCAAACCTCATCATATTGCCCATTATTATTATCATTATTGCTCCTCTACTAGCCACTTAGTGATGTGCAATGTCCTATCTAATGCAGTAGACTTTATATAAGCATTTAACCTATAAGACATTAAAATATTTGACCATCTATCTGAGAGCTTGCCAAAACTCAGAGCGACTTGTTTCATTCATTAGGTGATAGGCAAGATTAATATATCAATGCATTTTGTTTTGATTTTTAAAGTAAAACATTAACTTTGAGGTCATTTCTGTTAACCAAAAACTGAAATTTTCTCAAAGACATTCCCAATATATTAAAATTCAGAGCCAGTGAGTCATTTCAGTAAAGCAGTAATATCACTAGAATTTATCTACCTATTTGGAGAGAAATTAGAGAGATTTATCACAATAAAAGTAAGATTTCATTTATTTTTCTTATCTCTAAAAGGGAAGTTATAAAATTTTAAAAATCTGTGAAATTGTACCACATGAATTAGATTACTCATTTGTCCAGAAGACCACTCTTTCTCAAAAATCATAATTCTGTTTTCACTGAATTGGCCAAAGGGTAAAGGAAATTGCCTTTATATGGTTACTACTCTTTCTTACCTGGGTGGATATATTTGATTCTATATTTATATATGTAAGTACTTTCCAAAAATCGGTAAATATGTTTTTATAGGGCTAGTTACATTTTAGTGTCCATATTACAACCAAGCACATTGCCGAAATGAGATGGGTGTAGAGACAGGGAGCAGAGGAAAAAATGTGATTGTTTGAGGGATGTTATGATAGTTCTGTATGCAGAATACATGCATCCCAGGAGGCAATTGTGCATCTGTTACATATATTTATGTATTTCTACTTGTATTTTTGGAGATATTTAAGATTTATGGTGATGGATTCTTTCCCCTTAAAGACAATAAAAAGAAAATATGCAACAAGGGCATGATTTTGTTAGTGAGTGAAGTGAACGGTGTGTGAAAGTAAGCTCTGTGAAGGTTAAGAAATTTCTATTTTAACACTTAGTTGCCTTTCTGCAGTGGCTTTGAAAATACTTTCAAAACAAGACTCTAATATATTTGATCTATGTGCAGCTAAAGTATGTTTCTGTTCATTATAATGACTGAAGGAGGGTAGAAAAACAATTGCTAGATATTAAAGACTAACACAGAAATGATGAAGACATTTTGTGAGCAAAAAGAAAAATCCTGAAGTCTCAGGGATTGAAGAAAGTGATGATAGATGAATACAACACACAAGGGTAAAGAGACAGAAAAGATAAAATGGTTTAAGAAGATAGACAATTTTATACATCTAACTTAAAGAAACAATACGCTGTCTGGTACTGTAATGACATCTCCTGACCACTGCATTTTCTATGAAGAGATAGATGAGCCTTCTACTAGTTTTCATTATACAGCATGTATTTCTCAGTCTCCGTTACACAGGAAATTTGAAAAACCACCTTCTTCAGAAAATTCTTAGATTTATTTGGAGGGCAAAGGGTAATATTTCTGCTGTTTAAATTTAACTCTTAGGAATGGTGACTTCTGTATAGCTTTCTTTGAGCTTAAAAAGACCACTTGCAGAAAAAAAAAAAAATAGCCTGTTGGAGACAGACTGTTACACCAAATGAACTGCTCATCTTATCTGGGATGCCAAATGCTGTATATAAATTTAAAAGCCACCAAAATTTAAAAATAGATATGGAGCAAATCCTAAAAGTGAAAATATAAATTTGATGTACAACATGTTCTCCTTGTCTTCATTATTTCAAAGTAATTGTCATTTAACTGAAGAAAAGAATTAATTGAAATTCTTAATGTAAACTGATACTCCAAAAATGTAAGTGAAAATACTATTTCTACTATGGGATTAAATCATATTTTCGTATACTATCATTGACAAATCTCTAATTACTCAAGTTTACCATAGTTGAAAAGAAGAAGTCAAGCAGTTAACAATTTCTACTCGATTGACAAAATGCAGTTCATAAAAGAGATCCATATTCAAAAATGGAATAACTTTTACCAATAATGTTATACTGCACTGAAAATTACATTCACAAATAACGTATAATGGCACATTTACCAGTTTAAATTTTCAGTACAGATCTACCCATAATTTCCTAGCTACTTCCAGAAATGACATACTAATATTATGCATTTAACAAATAATATGTAACAAATAATAACTTTGCTATCAAGAAAAAGCAATGCAAATACCTTATTGTTATACCTTGTCTCAAAACCTGACCATATATGCTGTGATAACCTGCCTTAAACAACTATAACCCTTAAAAGAAAATGTTTTAAACAAAAATCAAAATATCAACAAAAGATATTAGACAAGCTTGTTAGCCACAGACAAATACATTATTCTGAGCTGAACTAATCATTCTACTTATAATTTTTGTGAGCTGCAGTCCTAAGTATTGATACAGATTTAGTCCAGTATTATTTTATGCTTAATGAAGTAATATGTGTCAACATTTATTTTACAGAAACAGGTAAATTCACAAATATTTGAGGAGAGAACTTGAGGGAGAGAGAGAAGCACATCTCTACTTATGCTTACCAATTGAATTTTGGACCACCTAAGAAAATTCTCTCTACTAGAATAATTAGGCACAAGCAAAAACACTAGAAAATCAAGTATTCTTACATTAAGCATCTTCATGTGATTTCCTTTGGTGTTGTAATGAGAGCTTAGGTCATTTTAAGTTAACAAAACAATAGGAAATTTACAGACTTGTTATTTAGTAGCTTTTTTTGAACAATTGTGCAGGTTTTATATATATATATATATCTATATAAAGCTCTATATATATATATAGCTTTGGAATTGCTACAGAAGAACAGTATTCTCTGAAGATTCTACATTTTGTGAAGGGTCAGAGGGAAAGACTAATTTTGCCCATTACTGTAGCTCCGTAAGCAGATCTAAGTTAATTTTGTTCACTTTGAAACTTTGATTTTTCCAGCCTTTTTTTTAAATAGCTCCATTCATCGGTAGAAAGTAAATCAATGGGTTGCAGTTGAAGATAGCTATTGAGGATGTTTAAGCCATGCACTTAATTGGCATGTTAAAAGTTAAAGAGTCAGAGTCAACTCCAGTACATAAAAATGTATAAGCACATAAACCATAGCACTCTACTCTGCAGCTCAAGAGGCATCATGCCATCCACTTCATCAATCATGGGCATGCCCCAAGTTTCAACACTTGATGATTTGCAGCCATTCTTTGTACATGCTCAACTGTAAGAACATAAAGGTCTGTCTGCAGTTAACTTCAGAGTTAAGGCATTGATCTCAATTCTGAAACATGAATTTTTCTAAGCCTTCTTGCTTATTTTAGTAGTCTCAAGTTTTCTTATCATTTAATCAAAATTGGAGCTCCTGGCACAGTTCAAGCAACAGTTGAGAAGGATAATTCTGGTACTCAGAACAACTGTACCTCTATTATAGTCAACAGTCAGTTATGATGGCTCTTCATGAAAGAAGACATCTATTCATTAGAAAACAAATTAACACCAAACCTAATTAGTAAACACTGTAACATTCATGAAGCAGAAATAAATGACTGTGCATCAACATTAAAAGGCTATTTAAAGTAAAAACTGAACACCAGTGGAGAGTTCTAGCAAGGAAGGAGATGGAAAGGAGAAGGAATGAATGAACGAATGAAGGAACAAAGGAGAGGAAATAAATTTTCCAGATGTTCATTCTATTTTTTTTCCCCAAGGAAATAAAATCTTGATCAACAAATGCTGTTTTTGAGTTAAGAGGGCCATACATCTCTTCCAAAAATTCTACATTCATGTGTGTATCCTCAAGTGATGTGTTTCCATGCTAAATAAGGTACTGCATAGATTCTTTTTTCTCTGGGAGTCCCAGTTAAACTGGACAGGTTTTCAGAAGCGAGCTACTACAACAAAGGAAATTCTAGCTGTTTGGCATTTGTAACTCATATGACCTGATGCTTTACATCTGATTGGCAAACACTGTCAAGAGTTTGCAAAGACTACAAAGACAGCATTGAAAATGGTTAGCACTACTGTAGTTAGGAAAATACAAATCGCTGCAATAATCTCTGAGCAGCGGCTGAATGAATAGTAGCTCTGGCTAATATAATCCCCAGAATCAGATGTCTTCTTAAAATCCATTACGATAGTATTCCCCTTAGAATAGTAGTTAGTTTCATCAATTCATAGCTTTATGACCTAGCCAATTAATGTGAGTGATATCCTGACTTCCGCTCATAAAAACAATCTTTCTCTAATGCTAGTATAATTTGGAGATATAATACTCAAAGAACTAACTTTCTGAACACCAAGGATGACATTCCATAAGAGCTTATGTAGTATTACACAAAACCTGGATCTCAGAGGTGATGAATTTCTTTTTGAAGACATGTATTTGAATAGCACCCACCAAAAATAGATAAAACACTTAAAATACATAGGGAAATCAGCATTCTGTAAAATACTCTGTACCCAATTTCTTCAAACAAAGATGATGATACTGAGATCTCCAGTTTCTCTACATATTGCTGTAATTTTTTATACATCACCTTGGTATAGATTACTTTGGGAGAGGGTACTTCAAGGACCCAAAAGGATACTGGTGGGCTTTTGGTATAGCTGCCTTGGAGATGTAGGCCATTAAGCAGCTGTCTACCTTGGCAGGTGTCTCAAAGAACCCTTCTGTTTTGGGGTTGCTAGGAGTAGACAAACAGTGCAACGGTGGCAATATTGCACTGACCAGGACTCCTCGATTCCCATTCATCAGATGATTCATCAACTGGAGAATAAAGATTAATCAGCAAGACTTGCTCACACTTCAGTAGTCCCATATGGCCAGTGCAAAATCCAATGGAGAGTGAAGATTAACAGCAGTCTATGGAGGCCTGAATGAAGTCACACCACTGCTAAACGCTACTGTACCAGACACGCTAGAACTCCAATATGATCTGGAGTCCAAGGCAGCGAAGTGGTATGCCACAACTGACATCACTAATGCATTTTTCTCAATTCCTCTGGCAGCAGAGTGCAGTCCACAGTTTGATTTTACTTGAAGGGGTATCTGGTGCACATGGAATTGACTGCTCCAGGGGTAGAAACACAACACTACCATTTGCCTTGAAACAAAAGGAAATAAGGTCAAGGGACCTAAACAGGAGATCCAGTTATAAGGAATAAAATGGCAAGATGGACACTGTCAGGTCCCCATGGATGTGATCAATAAAATAAGTGCTATGACTCTAACAACTAATAAAAATGAAACACAAGCGTTTTTAGGTGTGGTGGGTTTCTGGAGAATACATATTCTGGATTATAATCTGATTGCAAATCCTCTCAGTCAAGTGACTTGGAAGAACACTTTCACATGGGGCCCTGAGCAACAAAAAAGCCTTTAAACAAATTAAACAGGAGAAAGTTCATGCAGAAACTCTTAGACCAGTCCAGACTGGACAAGATATAAAAAATGTGCTCTGCACTGCAGCCAGGGTGACTGGTCCCACTTGGAGCCTCTGGCAGAAAACCCCTGGAGAAACTCGAGGTCAACCCTTAGGGTTTTGGAATCAAGGATAGAGATGATCCGAGGCCTGCTATATTCCAACTGAAAAAGAGATACTGGCAGCATATGAAGGGGTCCAGGCAGCTTTGGAAGTGGTTGGTACCAAAGCGCCACTCCTTTTGGCACCCAGATTGCCTGTTCTGGGCTGGATGTTCAAAGGGGAAGTCCCCTCCATGTATCATGCACCTGAGTACATGGGTTGCACTGATCACACAATCGGCCCGAATGGGGAATCCCAGTTGTCTAGGAATCCTAGGAGTGATTATGAACTGGCCTGAAGGTAAAGATTTCGAAATGTCACCAGAAGAGGAGGTGACATGTACAGATGAGACTCCACTATATGATAAAATGTCAGAAAATGAAAAGTGTCCAATTTTCTGATGGGTCCTGTTGCATAGTGGGTAATCATTGGAGGTGGAAGGCTGCCATACCAAGTCCCACATGATGAGCTGCAGAAGTTACTGAAGGAAAAGTTGAATCAAGTCAGTTTGTAGACGTGAAAGTCACCCAGCTGGCTAAAAAGCAGATAGTGCTCTACCTCTACACTGACTCCTGGATGGTGGCAAATGCCCTATAGGGGTGTTTATAGCAACAAAAGCAGAACAACAGGCAGCACAGAAGCAAAACAATCTGGGCCATTGAATTTTGTTTGTGAGCAGTTTGAACAGTGAAGGCAAGGAGGAAGAGTATCTCTGTTCACTCGGGAGACCGACTCACCTATTGGCTGCCTCCCAGACAAATCCAGCCATGGTCTCCACTATGCAGAGAGATCTCACAAGAAAGAATGTGGCAACTCAGACAGAGTGACTGCCTAAAAATGTGGTGGTTCACGTCTCTGGCTGCAGAGAGTGCCTGAGCCTGTGAGTGCTGGTGAAAGGTGGCAGGGATTCCACCTGTGTCAGGTGTGAGCAGGTGGATGATCTGCTCAGTGTGATGAAGCTCATGGAGGAGGTGGAGAGATTAAGGAATAATACAGAGTGTGAGCAGAAGATAGATTGGTGGAGTAACAATCTGTTGAATTTGAAAAAAAGACTCTGGGGGGATACACCCAAATGGTGGTGGACATCCTCCCTTGCCATCATCGAGCAGAGGGACATAGTTTAAGGAGAGAGTGGAAACAGGTCCCAGATCAGCATCACAGGCAGCCCCCATTCAAACCTACTTCGGTTCCCCGGGTTCCCCTATGTAATAAGTTTGAGGTTCTGAAATTCGAGGGAGAGATAAGTGAGGATGTGGTGGGAGGCCCACCCTTGAGGTTTTCCAGGGTGAGGCAGTCTAGTCCACACCTCAAGACCACCTCGGCCAAGAAAGACAAAAGGGTGATTGTCGTAGGCGACTCCTGGCTGAGAGGAACAGAGGGCCCCGTACGTTGGCCTGACCCTACCCGCAGGGAAGTGTGCTGCCTCCCTGGGGCCCGGGTCAGGGATTCCTAGGAAACTTTCTGGTCTGATTCGCTCTCTGATTATTATCGTTTATTTACAGTTGAGGCCGGCAGTGATGAAGTTGCTGAGAAAAGCCTGAGGATTATAAAAAATGACTTCAGGAGGCTGGGGTGGATAGCTGATGGAGTGGTCATACAGGTTGTATTTCCCTCTATCCCTTCAGTGGTAGGGAAGGATACTGAGAGGAGCAGGAAAACATATCTCATCAACGCATGGCTCAGAGTCTGGTGTAAATGCAAATTTTGATTTTTTTTACCATGGGACAGTTTACTTGGCACCTGACCTGATGGCTGTGGATGGGTCTCACTTGTCTCAAAGGGGAAGACAGATCCTAGCCTAGGAGCTGGCAGGGCTCATTGAGAGGGCTTTAAACTAGATATGAAGTGGGAAGGGGATAAAACCAGGCCTGCTAGAGATGAGCCTAGGGGAATGAAGACAGGACTGGGGGTGAGCTGAAGTGCATCTACACCAGTATACACAGCATGAGCTATAAATAGGAGGAGCTGGAGGCCTATGTGTGGCAGGCACACTATGACTTTAGCTGTCATTGCAGAAATGTGGTGGGATCTCTATCACGACTGGAATACTGCAATGGATGGCTAGAAGCTCTTCAGAAGGAACAGGCAATAAAGGGGGAATGATGGTGTGGCTGTCTGTGTGAGAGCTTTGATGTTGTTGAGCTTGAGGCTGGGAATGATGAGATTGAATCTCTATGGGTATGAGACCTGGACAGGCTGGAGAGCTGGGCAGAAAGAAACCAGATGAGGTTTTAACAAAAGCAAGTGTAGAGTCTTGCATCTAGGGAGGAATAATTGCATGCACCAGTACAGGTTAGGGGATGACCTGCTGGAGAGGAGCTCTGCGGAGAGGGACCTGGGTGTCCTGGTGGACGACAGGTTGGCCGTGAGCCAGCAGTG
>JAOWBP010052077.1:0-13865 GCA_028571105.1 Tragopan temminckii
ATCTCCCGATTGGAGAAATATGGATTTAAAAGGTGGACTATTCAGTGGATAAAGAATTGGGTGGAAGGTCACAGCCACAGGGCTGCAGTCAATGGCTCTCCAGGTGGAGGCCAGTGACACGTGGTGCCCCCCCAGAGGTCCGGTACTCTTTAACATTGTCATCAGTGACACGTATGAGGGGATTGAGTGCACCCTCAGTGACTCTGTGGATGACACCAAGCTGAGTGGTGCAGTTGATAACACACAGTAAAGGGATGCCACTGAAAGGGTTCTGAACAAGCTCAAAAGGTGGGCCCGTGCATACCTAATGAGGTTCATCAAGGCCAGGTACAAAGTGTTGCACTTGGGTCAAGGCAATCCTAGACATATGTATAGATTGAGGGAAGAAGAACTCCTTGATAGCAGACCTTCCAATGAGGACTTGGGATCCTGGCTGATGAAGAATTTTAAATGAGCTAGCAGTGTACACTTGCAGCTTGGAAGGCTAACAGTGTCCTTCCTAGTAGAGTGAGGGAGGTGATTGCCCCCCTCTCCTTTGCCTTCTTGAGGCCCCATCTGAAGCAGCATATCCAGGCCTGGGGCTCTCAGCACAAGAAAGATGTGGAGCTTTTAGCATGGATCCAGAGGAGGCCCATGAAGATTATCAGGGGGATGGAGCATCTCCTACAAACACCGGCTAAAGGAGCTTGTTCTGGGGAAGAGAAGGCTCTGATTAGACCTGTCTGTGGCTTCACAGTAATTAAAGGAAGCTTATAAACAGGAGAGAAATCAACTTTTTACATGGATAGACAGTGATAGGGCAGGACAAAATGGGGAGATTTAGATTAAATGTCAGGGGAAAATTTTTCACTGAGAGTAGTGAGGTGCTGGAAGAGGCTGCCTAGAGAAGCTGCAGATGCCCCATCCATGGAGATTTTGAAGGCCAGGTTGAACGGGGCCCAGGACAATCTGATCTAGTGCCTGATTTAGTGGCTGGCAACCCTATCTATGGCAGAAGGGTTGGAACTAGGTAACCTTTGAGGTCACTTCCAACCCAAGCCATTCTAGGATTTTGAGATTCTTTGATTTTATGTTGTGCAATAAAAGGACAACCCATTTCTCCTCAGGGCTATCTCCATTTCAAAGTTCAGTGAGGTAATTGTTGAAATAAGTTCAAATCATACTCTTAGTGTGAGGTTTTTTTGTGTGAAAGTTTTTTTTCTTCTTTTGTTAGTTTTTGTTTTTTTTAAGGAGACATACTACTGATTGAATATGAGCAAAGTTTCCTCATGCTCTCTGGTGAACAAGAATTAGTGTAAAATGGCTAATTCTCACACACACATTAAGGTAAGAAACAAATTAGCAGCAGTTCATTTGATGTTTATGGAGTGTTAAGAAGCCTAATGCAGGGAAATAAGTCTGTGCTGGAAAGAGAAGTAAGATGTACCTTCTTATTATCTACTGTTGGGTACTCTTTGGCCTCATCCATCAGACTTTCTATCCCACATGTTTGAGAAATAAACAGATCACAGCCTCTAAATCAGTTTGCTAAAATCAGGAATTTGATGATTTTTTAGGACTCTATAGCAAAACAGTTCATTTTCAAAGCAGGTTAAAATTCTGTAGTATATAACACAGCAGCACAATCTACATTTATGATGGATACTCATTTCTTCACTTCATCTGAAATTCTCTACCTTGATTGCTTTCCTTCAGGAAAAAAACAGTAACTTGCCTTCCAGAGAGAGATCTCATTTTGCTTTAAGTGTCAAATGAAGTAATTTGACTGTGTATCTTTAAGATAAATTACAAAATCACACTAATGTAAAACAAAGCTTGAAGTAAAAAACCCGCCTACAGCAATAAATCTACACAGATGCATATTTTTTCATTTGCAAAAAAAAAAAAAAAAAAAAAAAAAAAAAGCTATACCTGAAAGTTTTATCCTGAAAATGTCTTAGAAAAACATCTATTAAATTCACTAGAAAATCTGCTTACAGCATAACTTTGCAGAACTTGCCTGTTAAAAACATGTTTTTTAGAAAAAAAGCTTGAGTTAAAAGGCTTTTGACACTGGATTCACAATTGCTTTATGAAACTTGTAATTAGAGGTTTGCCTTTATTGCCACAAGTATTAAAGGAGGAATCAGTCCTATACTTCATACATGCTGGCTGAGAAGTCTCAGTGAACCACATTTTGCACTGCATCTGACTGAGTTGACTACTGTGAACACAGCTGGCAAAACCAATTACCACAAACAAAACACAGATTAACTCATCTACTTTCTCTAATACCTACAATGTGAAAAAGGAATAGCATAGAGAAATGTGGTTTTGCTCTCAAATTCTGCTTGGCTGTAGACCTATATGTATAAATGTGTGGAACTTGAAACTAGTTCACCATTGTAGCAAATCAAAACTTCTATACAGTAGTAATAGATTCTCTCCTCCTAAGTTCAAAACCTCAAAATAAAGATTCATACTCAGAGGAAAAACCGACTCCAGGAAAAAGATATTCTGAACAAAACAAAACAAAAACAACAACAACAACAACAACAACATACACAACCAAACCACCAAAACAAACCACTTCCATTTCTAACTTCAGAAAAGTGAACATCAAAAATATAATAACTACGCAAGCTTATATCCCTTCTGTTGTTGATTTTGAAAAGAAAGGGAAGATCTGACTCATTGTTATCAATTATTTACATAAAAGAACTAGAAGCAATTGCATAATGTTTCAGAATGTCATTTTACTTGTGAGCTCATTGTCTGGTACTTCAATAATCAGAAACAGGAAAAAGTCTTTCCTGTAGTGCTGTGGTTGTACATTTGAGATTTTGAGAGCATTATAAATTTGGAAAAGGAAAAGCACTGCTCATCAAACCAGTAACATAGTGAAAAAATCACTCAACAACTTACACCAAGGTACTGAGAAAGGACTACAGTTTTCTTCTGTGAGCAGCTGGAATTCCAACTGAAATTTGTTTTTCACTCTGTTTGATTCAGTTTCAATGATTACTCCAAGTAATGTCTTTCCCTTGGCTCTCAGAAAATTCTAACTCAAATCATTTGAGCACTTCACAAGGGATTATGTAATGCAGTGTGATAACGAGTAGATTAGACAATTTTACTAAAAAAGGCAATTTTTGGCAGTTTGACAAATCTATATTGGGGTAATTCCTACTTTTTAAGTTGGAACCTGGATAAAAAGGCTATGAATCAACACTGTAGTCTAATGATTTAGTCATTATCTAGTTAGAATGAAATGTTATTCGAAGTGACTAACCATGGAGACCAGCAATGAAGGTACTTGTTGTATGTGAATGGATCAGACTAATAAGGGCTGCTTCCCCTCTATCACAGCTAAAAGTCCTCAGCTACTAGTGATTGTGGTGTCTACCTTACTACTTCTCGGAATCCTTGATGAACATGTTTTATATTGGAGCAAGAAAGTACAAGAATGTCAACACTTTGCTTGCTTTCTGTCCTGATGTTACCTGAGGATGTTACCTCTTTCTGTAGGTTTAATGCCTGTTTCAGATTAAAATAAAAACATAATTAACTGCATTAAGAGGCGATGATTCTTGTCCCATATTCTAAAAATATTTTTCTTTCAAGGAATGCAACTTTTCCACTCCAGAAAGGTTACAGACATACATCTAGTCTCTCAGTCCTTATCTGAGTGAAACAACACATGGATGAGGATTACCACTGGGCTACAGCCATGTAAAGGACAGGCACGTTCACTGAATAACAGTGTATATGGACTCCGAAGAACATTTAAAATGAGAAGGAAGAAAAGTAGTCTCCAAACTAATCTGTAGAGTTAGACTACTTCAGCAAAGCACAATTCTGCAAGCTGAGCTTCAATACAATATTTACCTTCCTAATTCTCACAGTTACTATACTGGGATCATTAGCAACATGTATCTCATATTTCATGATCTCCACACTGCATCATGCCCCTAAGCACTTGGTTGGGTGATTAGATCATAACTGACTTTGAAGCTAGCTGATGAATCACAACAACTGCTCCTTGTAAAATGTGTCAAAGCTCACCATAAGCTGACAGATCTTGAACCCTACGTCATTATTCATACCTGCTAAAACTGCAGTGCAATAAGTTATTGGTCATAAGGGCAGCAAGTTCAAATTCATAATAGGACCAAAATATGATAAAGCAGAATTGCAGTCTCTGACTGTAGCTTCTATACCATCAGCCTCTGTGTTATTTTGTTGTTTGGTTTAGACCAGGTATGTCCAGCCTGCTGCCCACAGGCTGCATGTGGTCCTAGACAGCTAGTAATTACCCCTATCCCTGCCCCACACTGTCATGGTGGTGGCTCCTCTCCACCAAGTGGCCTGCCTTGGACCCAGGCACATGCTCATCACTCAGCAATAACCAAAACATTGTCCAAGGACAATTTCTCTTCATTCATGTGGCCCAGGGAAGCCAAAGTGTTGGACAGCCATAGTTTAGAATTGGTTTTCAGAAGTGAATACTCCACCAATTCTTAAAGAATAGAATCTAAAATCTACAGTTTCCTGATAACCCTCACTAAAATCCTGCATACTGAGGGGCATGCACTGATTTTTTCTCTGTTGACAACAACGGACCTGAAGAAACAGCATGGAGCTGAATCAGTGGAGAGTCAGGATGGGGCTTAGGAAAAGGCTCTTCACCAAGAGCACAGATAGGCTGTGGAACCTGAGTGATCATGGCGCCAAACCTTCTGGAGCTCACGAAGCCTTCAGACAATGCTCTCAAACATATGATTTGAATTTTGGATGGCCCTGTGTGGAGACAGGAGTTGGGCTCAATGATTCTTGTTGTTCCCTAACACACTCATTGTAAGCACACAATCTATTGGTCTGAACTACATATATCAGTAAGTTAATTCTCTACTTTAAATCACCTCCTTATTAGGGAACATTTACCTGTTTTAAGAGATGATTTGCTAGCACTGGATAGAAGACACTGCAAGATTACACCATTACTGAAGCCTTCAGCTTTTCAGCCTCTAGGTGCTGGAGAAAGTCAAGACGAATTACATTACAAATCAAGAACAGACACCAGGAATACAGATGCCCTCTGAAAAATACTCTGTCTTAAAAGTTGCTACCTTGCTCCAAGTTATCTCCATAGCACTCTCCACAGCTTAAGCATTAGCTTACCAAGACCCTCCCTGTAGATGGAACTTTGTGATCCACAGCTCAATGCAGCAGGCACAGCAGGAAAGAAGTGACTAGTTTACAACTTCACTGAACTTTTTTTTTTTGTTTTCATGACTAGTCATCTGACAGCAACCTTGTTTTTTCACACAAATGATACAGCACTAGATGGTGTAGCAGTGCTTCTCAGTACAGCTTATCTTCCCCTAAGTTCTGTCTTCAACATATGACACAGTCAATGGCAAAACAATAGCAACAGCTGCGTACTGCTAATCAAGTCAGGAATGTGCTCTTGCAGTCCAGAAACCAACTGTATACTGGGCTGCATTAAAAGTGTCCAGCAGTTCAAGGAAGGTGAATCTGCCCCTCTACTCCGTGCTGCTGAGGACTCACCAGGAGTACTCTGTCCAGATGTAGAGTCCTCAGTGCAGAAGAGACACAGACCTGTTGGAGTGCATCCAAAGCAGGGCCACAGAAATTATCTGAGGGATGGAACTTCTCTGCTGTGAGGACAGGGTGAGAGATATGGGGCTGTTCAGTCTGGATAAGACAAGGCTTCAGAAAGATCTGATAATGGCCTTTCAGTACCTAATGGTGGGCTATAAGAAAGAAGGAGACAGACTTTTTCACAGGGTCGGCTGTGACTGGATGTGGGGAAATGGTTTCAAACCCAATGAGGGGATATAAATTTAGACTGGATATAAAAAAAAAGTGTTTTACAATAAGGGTGAAGAGGCATTGGAACAGGTTGTCCAGAGATGTGGTGGTTGCCCCATCCCCGGACACATTCAAGGTACGGCTGGACAGGGCTCTGAGCAATCTCATTAATTCTATGATTCTGTGAAATATATAAACTCTACAGACAGACATCTCCACTTGTCAGCAACTCTTTCTATTGCAATGCTACAATGTAAGCTTTCTTAAATGATCACTCTAGGCAGCAGTGACAGACTTCATGCTCCCTGTGTTTGACTGTGCTCAGTTCCTCAGACACCTGTCCTGAATAGCATCACAGCAGTCCATGAAGCTTTTTACTTCTAGCTTATTGACCATTGAGGAGACAACAGAAGGTGATCTCCCTGTCAAATATTTGATGTCCATTCTGATTAAATGGCTTAGGACATACTAGAGGACTCTGACATAAGTAGCTGGTACAAACTAGCAGCATGCCACTGTTGGAAAAAAATTAAGCCTGTGGCGTTTTATTGTGCAACTACATCCATTGATGTGACTGGCAAAAGAAAAGTAACAATGAATTGGAATGGATGTATTCGTCTGCCACTGAAAAATAATGCCAGTATGCTGAATCAAGCAGGACTGAAACTTATTAACTCGTTAACTTTTTTGTTATTGTATGATAAGATGTAAGGCTGTCCAGGTCCTGCAAACTTCGAAGATGAGGAAATCAAGGAGTAGCTGCAATTTCTATGGCTTTTGAAAAGCAAAAATTATTGTCTCCCAGAAGTCTCATTAAAAGATAACTGAGAAGGTTTTTTAAACAAGTTGTTTTTATAAAGGGATGCATTACTGAAAAATGTTGAAGAGGCATTCAAAACAGTCAGCTGGTATATACAAATATATATACAAAAGGAATGATGGCTTACTTTTAATTTTTCCTACCCAAGTTTAATAAAAACAGCATCAAAATCAAGTGGTATTATTTAAAAGAGTTTTTTTAAAGGTCCTGTTTTAAAAAATATCTGCCTGCAGAATCAGCTCTAATCTCTGAATTACCATCATGAGAAATTTCTCATGGAAAACGCGTTCCAGATTGGCCAAAATAACAAAGCACATTAATACATACATATATATATATACATATAGATAGATAAATAGATATTTAATTTCTGTAGCTATACAATGAGCAGAGTACATTTAAGTGAGTCCATCTGCTTTCTGTTCAAGGACCTGTGATTAGCAATGCAATTATTTACAGGTATCTGTAGAAAAACAGAAAAAGAATTCAGCAGCAATACTTAGCAGTAAATCAAAACAAGATGCTTTGCATAGCAGTAACAACTTCATCCACAGCTGACTGCTGTCTCTAGCCTCTGAGCAAAAGGAAGTTCTAGCATAGGCCTGTATTATTTACAAGCTTTGTGATTTGCTGCCAATTTGCAGAAACCAAAGTAAACCTCTGGCAGGACTCCTACATACCATAGTAGTTAAAGAAACTATCGACCCACCCTGATTTTGACTACAAGCCTTGAGAGACTAATCTAATGTTTCTTTCTAGTCTCCTATTCTCCTTAGCTAATAGAAAGATTTAATTTAAATCTTAAAGAAAATCATTCTGGAAAGCACTACTCTGTTTATCAACAGTCTCTTCACAAGGCCTCAGTTTTTTACTTATACTTTTTCCACCATTAGTAAGCAACAGAAAGTGTTCACCACTAATTAAAAGTGAAGAGCTAACAAATAGACCTTGATATTTTACGGCTGCATCCAAAGCTGTCCAGAGACACTTGTTTTTTCTTACAGCATTTCTTTTTCACTCCTTATCATTCCATCCTTTAAAGTGTTGTTACAACATGAAACAGAGTAAACTAGATCATGTCATGAAATAAGTCCATTTGTACATTCCCACCTTTACTGGATGACACAACCGGCCATTACGTAATATTATCCAGTTTCTATAGTAGGACGTGAATTGATCTTGCACATTGCTAAATCTTTGCAAAATATGGTTTTCAGAATGCTCCCTGGTTGTGGTTTTCTCACGTTCCAGGCAGAACTTGAGGTGTGTACTGCCAAATGACCACATGCATTGGATAATCAGAATTCCCGTCCTGATATCTAAAGATAATTTAGATACCTAAAAATACAGACAGAGTCCTAGCTGGGCTTTTCAGTGCCTATGTCAATATTTAATTCTTGTTGAGTCCAGAGAGAATTAGGGTAGGAATTGAAGGTACTTAGGTGCTGCTTTCCAAGCTAAGTGTATCTGCTAATCAGAAATACCGAGCATCTAAGCAGAGGTTAGGTAGCCAAGTAATCTTACACTGAAAGCATGCTCTACTTCTTTTCTTTGTGCAAAAGCTGAGTCTACACTGACACCTGTACCTCCTGACAATACTGACGGAGCTCAGTACAGTGCCGTGTCTGTCCTTCCACATCTCACCTCAGAGCCTAAGGGATAGGCACCAAGTTTTTTCATCTGGGATGTGAAGCTGGAAAACTCAAACGTCCCTGCCTTAGGAAAGAAATGAACCTGTCCAGTGTTATTTCCCACAAAATATTCTAACTAGCAACAGAATAGAAAGCAGTCTCCTTCTCTGGACATGCTTTGTAAGAAAGCGATAGCTTTGGTACCTGGCTGAAGGGAAAGATTCAACTGTGACTCACAGTTGAACATTACGTGGCTCCTCACAGCACTGAAAAGACTTGAATTTCTGACAGTGCACCTAAACTGGGAGGCCTCTGAGCGTGTCTTCACTGTGTCCCAGCTCCAAGGACAGGAGCATCATCATGTACAGGGTGAGTCCCCAGAGTGTGTTTGTAGGGAATGAGAGCAGCAAGACAGAGGATATGATGCAAACTGGCAGCTCAGCTGTGAGGTAGGCCGACTGTCACATCTTTCCTCAAAATTCCTTGGAGATTACTGCTGACAAAATCATTCTCAGTTTTGTAGACAGTAGTCATGGGTGCTTGGGGCGCTGTCATCTTATCTCAGTGAAACTGGTTATTCCAGTGAGAGGAATAATAGTAGGCCATCCTTCATTCTCCTTACTCGTATCTGTCTAGCTCTCCTCTGACCTCGAGATGAGCTGAATAAAGTAATTGGCTGGAAATGAAATTAGTTGTTGATGTTCTAGTAGCACTGTTCACAGCCTGATTAGTTCTTTACTCTGGTAAGCTGCACAATGGCTTGAGAAAGGGAAGAGTAACATGGGATAAGAAGTGGAGGTCACTGTTTTCACTCTTCCAAGCTCAGTATGGGTATAAAATGTAGGCATCTAGTTCAAAGCTCATCTGAAGTAGTTAGCCATACAAATTAGTTGTTGTAGCATGCTGACTGGCAATGCCTACGGGCTCCAGGCTGAAAACAATTTATGGTGATATGTTACTATTCCATTTGAAAGTGACTAACGCTTTCAGAAATCTAGACTGCAGTTCTAAGATTTATCATATGCCAAAACAAAGATTTCTTTTATTAGCCACCAAAAATTTATAGCACATTTGCTGATTCTAACCTTTTGGCACCGATGACAAGTCACCTCCAAAGCTAAAACAATAACAGCACATGAAATTCTTCAGTTGTGAAAAAAAAAAAAGAAAAATAAAAGAAATGCAAACCAAAAGAATTTGGAAAGATTAGGAGTTGATAGTCCTTTTTTATTCATTCCTCTGCTTCAATGAACGTTTGTCTTGAGGATATCTCCTAAAAACTCCAGTGTAGTATTAGCATTTTCATTACAAGCATCTGGTTCTGAAATTCTTGGCTTGCCACTCAGTGAGTCAGTACAGCCACTGGGTCTTTCTACCATTTGTTCTGCATCAATGTTTTCTTCCTCGTATAAACTTCAACTAGCCTGCACGTGCAGCATGTTTATACATTTGAAAGCAAAGGGTGTTACTGAATTTATCTATTTATACTCCCGTGGTACTCTTGCTCCAGGAGATTTCTAGTGAAAAAGAGATAGATATGATTCAGTAATCTGAGATTCTATGTGAAAATAGGATGAGAAAGACATGCCTAATGGGCAAAAGGGGAAGAAACAGTTCTTGTATGTACTTGTTCCTAAATTAAAAAAAAATTGGCAATAAGTAAACAGAATCAAATAAGAATAACTGAGTGAGAATGTATGCTGATTGAAGCCACCAATAAATAAACTATTATTATGATTCAAATTAGCACCATAATACTTTTTATGCTAATCAGGATTTCTAGTCATGCATATATGAATACTTATTTCCATGCCTTTTTTTTTTTTTTTTTTTTTTTTTAAGAGCTAAATTCTTATGTATTTCACATCTCAGCCAACCGGAAAGGATCATGCTGACTGAGCAAACAAATATTCATCAGGAATCACATGAAGTTTTTGTGGTTATTTCATCTTAAGAAATACCTACAGTACCTCCTTGACATTTGCTCTAAGATTAGTCCATCTGTACGTAACAGGTAGCTACAAACAGTAGGGTCCTGTTCTTCAGCATGTTTATGCATTTTCCCTTCTATATTGAGAAGATGGGCATTCTCCCATCCAAGTGTGATCCAAGATTGCTCTAATTGTTTCCTCCATTCAAGTTAATGCTAAATGTTCTGTTTTACCTAATACCTGCTACGTTGTTCTGGAGAAAGTTTACGGAATTGCAGGGGAAAAAAAAGAAAAAAAAAAAAGCAGTGAAAAAAATCACACACAAATTCAAAAGTATTTGATTTGTGTAAAAGACAAAGTTTCATCTTTTGCATTCTGTTTTCTGCAAGCAAGTAGCATTAACTGCTTTCCAGAACTAAGAAACACCCAAATCTCAGAAAACAATATGCTCAGACAGCATTTTGACAGTTAGCAGGATTCCTCTAATACATGTGATTCCACATAAAAGTATTTTTTAATGCCAGATACACAGTTAAAAAAACTGCCCTCAAATATCCATTGGGTCAGAAGGGAAGCCTGCTACCTGATGGTAAGGTGTCCCTGCCAATTTCCCTCCTAGCCTTCACAAGCTGAAGAGCAGAGTTAGAATGACAAATACCAGGAAGCTAAGTTCTGAAGGAGAAATGCATCACTCATGGAGATACATTCAGCCAATCATATAACACTGATATTACAGCTAGCCAGAATTGTCATTAGTGCTTTATATAGTTTCTAGCAAACTTTCACATGTAAAATCTCCATGAGGTTAAAAGACTGATTATATTAGAAAGTAAAATCTTACTAACTTACATATTCCTTCAAAACAGAAAGTCTCTGAAGTTCAAGGAAGTCAGAAGCCAAGACAGCTATCACACATAACAATCTGCCAGTAACTCACTGAGATGGAATATAAGAATGGTAAGAGTCACTCCTTATATTCTGTATCCCAAAAGGATTGAAAATGGTTCATTTCACACACCCAGAATTCTCAAACTATTTCTTTAATGTGTTTTTGGATTGCTCCAAATGCATTCGAAGAGCAAGTGTCATGCAGTGTGCAAGGAAGAGACATAAATACATATTTCACAAATATTTAAATGCAAATCATGCTGCTTTATTAGGGTTCAAGTTTCCTAGGCTTCTGGAGCAAAACTGGTATTCTTTCTTTGATGAACAAAACTGAAAATGTCTAAGTGTCATAGTGCCTTACTTGTTCTCGTTGCTGGCATCGTATCGAGGCATAGGGTCAAAATCATTTCCATTGACATCAAAACTGGCCTGCGAATCCTGTAGCCAACAGGAGAAAGAAAACCATTTTCTCATTAATTAGCCATTGAGTCATGTGGCCTATAAATTCTTCAGCAGGTTTCTACAAGAGAGTAATTAGGTTAACTAACATTCCTGTGGTTCTATGATGTTCGCTTTTTTTTTTTTTTTTTAAAGGAAAGGATTATATATTTAATAATTACACCATTTACAGACTTTATTTTATTTTTGGAAAAGGGAAGTATATGAATGCTCAGAAAACGTAGTTCTATTTGTAGAGAAGAAAACGTCGTTTCATTAAGCAAAAAGACTATACTCTTTCTAAGAATCTTTTGGAACTTAAGAGAGTTCATTCTCAAAATTCAGATTTTGCTAAACATTTCACGATTCAATAAAAATTCTTTGCAAGGTAATGACTGAACTTTCACTCATAGTTTCAGGGAACAATGTAAGTTTCTTAAGGATATTGTTATAAAAAGTACAGCTTGAAATGTGACTTAAATTGCATTTCCATTTGTCTGGGAGTGTAACCGTTTCAATTATAGCTACGATATCTCACACTTTTGCTCCAAATTTTACCAAGATTATTCCAGCTGAAAATAGTTTATAGAGTACATAGCTGCTGGTTTGTATGGCTCCCATTAATCTGTGTGGTAGCATGCAGCGTGTTGACACGGTAAGCAGTTCTTTCTAATCTCTTCTTTTTTCAAAACCAGTTACCACATCCACCTCAAATATTCCTGTTTGCAGTCACACCAGCAATAATCTGACATATAGAAGGCATTTGTCATCAAACAAGCAATGTGTACTGCTTTAGGGGAATTCCTTCTTGGCAAGAGGAAAAGGAGAGAGGAGACGGTAGGGGAATAAATAGATGCTTTAAATTCAGTGGAAGGACAGTACTAGGATGAAGTGACACATGATACAATCTAGGTCATTCAGTGAAGGGGTAAAGTTATGTTTGGTTTGTTTAAACAACTTTAGAGATTAAAGGGAAAAATGTGACATGCATTAGGATCAACCATATACTGACAAATAGGGCAAAAGGCTCTCATTTTTGTTTATGCAGTCCTCCCCATGTATTTCAGATCTGAGTTCCACGTGCAGTATAAGGAAAGATACAGATGTAAGTACTGTTAATTTAAAATAAATGTATTTGAACTATGGACATGATTGTAGCTCTTGATGGGTTGTTAAAGATGTAATTGTCATGTTTATCTCTTCAATGTTTTTTCGAGATGGTATGCTACTTGGGGAAAAAAAAAGGCTTGGGTTGGAAGGAACCTTAATGATCATCTTGTTCCAACCCCCTGCCATAGGCAGGTCTGCCACACACCAGATCAGGGCCCCATCCAACCTGACCTTGAACATCTCCAGGAATAGGACATCCATAGCTTCTCTGCACAGCCTGTGCCAGTGCCTTACCATCCTACTTGCTTTGCAATAGTCATCTTCAATGGTTATACTTAACCCAACTACATTTTCTTTTTCTTATTTTGTGTGAACGTACTGTTCACACACTTCTTTTGAGAGAAATAATAAGGTCACTAAGGTCAAGTGCTTTCAGGTAAATGCCTATTTCTGAAGCTCAGGAAAAATCATTCCAGCAAAGCATGACCCTGACACACTGAGCAGCTTTAAACTGAAGTTAACCAAAGAAGTCCCCACTGAAGAAGCAGCTTCTCCTAGCATTATGCAATCCTTCCAAGGCATATTAAAACAATCATTAAGTATGATGAACCATAACCAAACAGAAATCTTCTGATGTGACACGAAATATCTGACATAGTTTAAAAAAAAAAAAAAAAAAAAGCATAAAAATAAAAGCACACAGATCTTCTCCTACAGCAAATTGGGAGGCTCATTGAAATTTAGAGGGATTTACTATAAAGACTTCAAAATATTCTACACCTGTTTTTAATTGAGCGAGTCATATCCTTTTCCTTTAATATTATTTCTAGCAGTAAGATAAATAGCTTTAAAAATAAACACATGGAAGGATTCGCCTAACATTACAGCCTTTGAAAAAGCTACTGTCTTGCTAGTTAAATGAATTGGCCAAGAACGGACTTCAGCTGCTCATGTTAACTGGGGAAAGCAGCTTATTCCAATCCGAAGTTCTGAGAGTTTGAAGATATTTGATAAAATTATTAAAGAGAAAATAATAATCTGATTATTAACTCCAATCCTTCAGAAATGTAGTGCTAAGCTACAAGGTGCATTCAGATACTAAAGACATTCAGACTCAATATACTTTTAAACTAAAGGAATACAAATTACCAAAATTCATCTTTTTTCCTCCCACTGGTGTTATCATTTGAAGAAACCCTCTTATGAGACTTTTTCCTTCCTCCCTCCCTCCCT
>JAOWBP010052078.1:0-13864 GCA_028571105.1 Tragopan temminckii
CTGAGCCGATTTCAAAGTCAGATCTTCAAAATGAAGTCATCTAATAGCTTGGCTCTCTGTTTGTTATGGAATATCTATCTAGATCAGTGGCTCCTAAAGATATGGAACAAGTGCTAGAACAAAAAGATGGGTTTGACTAATTTTCCAAGGAATTAATCCTTTCTTCATCTGATCATGAAACAAAATCGCTCTGAAGCATTCAGTCCTTCAGAAAACAGATCTGGGTTGGTGTCTGTGTGGTTTGGCCCACTCTCAAGCAATTTTTCATTCTGCTGTGCTTGGCTGCTTTCTGGGGAAGGGGCTGAAAGCTCAAAAGGTTCGAACGGTATGAACCATTTCATATGCAATGAACACAGACTTCTGCAGTAAAAACAAGAACTGAGATTGGAACGAACTGGAGAGCTGGAATGAAGTGTTTTCTTTTGCTTTGACTTCTGCAGTTTGTTATTTAGATCACATGTAGTGTTGGACTCTCAAATATGCTGGAGACAGAGAGGTAGCATCCTCCAGGAGTCAGTAGCTGGGAACATGTGCATCCAAATTGACACCCCTCACCAGCTCAAGCACAATTCCTACCTATTCTGCTTGTTTATAATAAGAGAATAGCTGAGAATAGGCTGAGAATAACATAGTGATTCATAGGGCCTTTTGAGGGTGGTTGGTGGATTGCAAAAGAAAATGCTGTTGTTCCAAAACCAAGTTAGGAAGTATTTTACTATGTGAAGATGTAATTGCTGAAGTTTGTACTTGGAGAGCCAAATCCTACCATGTGCCAGAAAGGAACACAGCTGAAAGCTTGGGGAACTTCATTCTCCTGGCTTCAGGCAGTCCACTTAGAAAACAGGGAAAACAGGAATTTCAAGGCTTAATTTGCTAGGGTGGCACTGCTGACAAAGCAGCAGGCAGTGCCTCAGTGAGCTTTCAGCCTGTGCTGGGCTGCACGACTGCGCACGCTGCCTTCCCATGGTGGCTGAGCATCTCATGTACCATTCGCAGTACGTGCAGAGACTTGTGGACTGGAGGAACCACTGTGCTAGGGAGACAGGCCAGCTGCCAACCACAGGGGCCCACTGAAAAGCTAATGAGTGCTTCTACTTTAAATATTATTTTATTTAATAAACCAGCTTTATGCAGTTGGCACGCACTTAGCTTTTTCAAACGAGCATTTCTGCGGGGAAGGCTGCCCAGCCACTGATTTCCATTCCTTTACCAGCTAACAGGCTGTTCAGAATTGCCTGAAAACACCACTGCTCTCCAGTTCTGTCTTTGACATCCAGTCGAGATGACAGCATCAGTTTCCCAAGATTTTTAAAAGTAAATAGGCATTGATTTACTGGTTTACTTTGTTCTAGTAAGCTGAGGTTTTGCACACCCAAAGAGATACGCACAAAGAAGGGAAACGCATACTTCCATACTTCTAGAGAAAGATTCATGTTCACTACATGATCATATCTGCTGAGCAGAAACCTGCTTAAGTCTTCCAATACCTGGAAGTAACGATCTTTCAGAATTTAAAAAGCTCTTTAAAACCATCAACTATTCAATGCTTACAAGGCTCCAGGGAAAAGAAGATGGTGCAAATGAAGAACCGCTAGATTAGAGACCTGATCCAGTAACCACCAAAGGGCAGCAGTTTCATCTGTCTCAATACTATGGAAAGAGATTTTAGTTATTTTACTGTTCTCCCTTCCTTGCTATGACAGCATTAACAGAGGAAATTTTGGTGGTTGTGCTGCAGCAGTAAAGAAGGAAAAAAAGTTGAATGAACTTGGAGCACAACATTGTTTTTTTTAAAAAAGAAGTCCCTTTCTTTAGAAAGCTTTCTGCACTCTATTTACATTTAAGCAGTGGTAATATTATTAGTCACTGGTAGAGTAACTGGGTGTTCCCTTGTTCTCACTAACAATACAGCTACATGTTTTATGAAAAATATACTTGATGTTTGCTGGTTCATGTAAAAAGAATTCCCTGTGTGACCCATCAAATATCACACCCTTTCCACTGGGAATTTTATTCTACTGGAGCTTTTGTTGTCTTTGGATCCCTTGATGATGCTGACATGGAGCCATACGGATCAGTTCTCCTCCAAAAATTATCCAATGCAGCTTTGAACTAGGGCACTGACCTCAACAAAAATTATAAATAAATAACACAGTGGACTACAGATTCACATGCCCTTGTCACAGATTTCCCTGATATCATTCATATCCCCATATAAGTACTTATTTCCAGTTTGGAAACTGCTTTTGGCAGGTTTATCTTTTTCAGTAAGAGCATAGATGTGAGATGACTCATTGGGCTTGCAGTATGAACTTCCTGCCATTTGCAAAGGAAGTAATATTTTTTTTTCATATATTTGCTTAGAAAACTAGGGTATTTTTTTTCTACGTATTAATTTGATGAATGGAGTGGCTAATTTTTATTTTGTTTTGTTTTGTTTACAAAGGTATGTCCCTTCAGGAAGTTTCTGGTGAAGCATTCAGGAGGTTTTGGTTGGAACTAGATGATCTTTCAGATCCCTTCCAATCCAAGCCATTCTATGATTCTATGATTTTTTCCAAAGGGAACATTTTTTGCAGGAAGTTCAGTGAACTGGCATGATATCTATGAGCAAAATTCACAGCAGAACTCAGCACTGAGTGATGATCCCAGCCCAGAATCAGCACTCATAGTTTCAGTTCAATGCATGGGAACTACTAAAGTGCCTAAGAACTGGGTTTCAGAGAAGTCAGCATGCTAAATGGCAAATATTAAACCTACCCAAGAGAAACTGCCAAGAGAGGCATGGTTTAAAATAGGTTTTATGTTTATTTTCACCTAAGGTTTTTGGCTCTGAGTCATCTCCGAGATGAACCTCAGTCAGTGCTTTCTCTATTACTGCCTCGTAGTCAATAACCCGTGGATAATGCAGGCCAGATACCATACACATGCAGTTGAGTTACAGCACAGCCCTCCTGCTTACCAGGAAAAAATCTCAACCACAGCCTACTCAGTGGTTATATACCCATTGCACAACATTTTGCTTGCAATTTCTCTTGTTGATGCTAATGCATCTTGGAAAAAAAAATCATCAAATCAGACAAAACCAGAAGAATTTGGTTCTGCGGCTCACAGATGTCATTTGAAAGGCTGGGAGATTGCTCCATATCCCTGCTACAGTAGGAAAGGGAATCAGGATTTACCACATAATACTCCGATTTTTCCAGTCCTCTTCCAAATAGGGCTCAGACTGTAATATCTAGATTAAAGCAAAGAATCCATAAAGACAGCTTTTCCAGTGTGTCTCTTGGGCAAAGATGGAGTCAACAAAGACTCTCTGAAACTTGCACACAATTAGACAAAAAGAAGAAAATCCCAAATGGGATTTTGATTAGGGTCTAGAACAACTCCTCTTCCTAGTACGGTGGTGGTTTTGCACGTATCAAGTGGTAAAGGTCTGGATTTGGTGGCAGTTCAGAAGGGTTATCTTGTCCTGCTTTCAGCTGTGACAGAATTACTTCCTTCGTAGTGCCTGGTATGATGCTATGTTTTGGCCTTTGGAGAAAAACACTGTTAATAATACAGTGATGTTTTAGTTGTTGCTGAGCAGTGCTGCACACAGGCAAGGATGTTTCTTTTTCTCAGCTTGTACTGCCCAGCCAGTGAGGGGGATGGAGGAACACAGGGAGCTGGGAGGGGACAGAACCAGGACAGCTGACCCAAAATGGCCAGAGGAATATTCCATACTATATATCCACATGTGAAAAAAAACACAAAACTGAGGGGAGTTGACTGGTGTTGTAGCTGCTGCTCTGAGACCATTTGAACATTGATTGGTGGGTGGTGAGCAGTCGCTTTGTGCATCATTTGGTTTGTAAATATATGTATTTATCATTACTATTATTTCTGTCTTCCTTTTCTGTATTACAAAATAGTTTTTACCTCAACTCAAGAGTTCTACTTTTTTTTTTTCTGATTCTCTCCCCTATCCCACTGGGTAGTGGGGAAGTGAGTGAATTGCTGCACGGTGCTGACCTGCCTTCCAGATACCACAACATGTCTTTGTTTGCTTGCATGTTGACCACAGCTGGAGTGTAATGCACTGCTGCTAACTATCTTGCCTGATTTAATCTCATGTTTTCTACTCAGGCAGGCTCTTTGTTTTTATCTTCTTTATCACCTGCTTGTCACAGAGCAGAAGCAGAAGAGTGCGGTTCACCATGGCCTGTCTGCATGCTGATGGCCTCTGTGGAAAGTGCATGGTGGCCAGCTGCTCAGCGGCCCTCTTGTTTTCCCAAGGCTAAACACAAAGCTGTATGGAGCTTCTGAGAGGTCAGAGAATAGGTTTTATGGCACCTGATAGCCCCTTTTATGAGGCTATTTAGGCCTGTTGAGGCAATATTGCAGTCTTCAGGCCTGTCCACCTGCTAAACGCACACGTACACACCTGTATATACAATGACAGAGCTGATTTGTTTAGGGATCTAGGCTAAACATACAGATGAATGCAGTACATTCCCTTTTAGGCGTAGCTGTACTGAACGGGTATGAGATATTATTCTTGTCTTATTCACATTGATTCTTTTCATGCCAATGATAAGCAGGCAAGGAAGTACAGAGAGCTGTTTGAACTAAAAGCAGCGCTGTAACCCTACACAGTGGTGAGAGGAGGAATACAACACTGCACCTTTATAAATGAGTGGGAATTTTTTGCAGATCTCAAAGGTAGATGATCTTCTCCATCCCATATCCAATGGTAGTTTGCATTATTCAGGAAGGGTTTACTTTGACTGAAGAAATCATATTGCAAAGTACTCCCTTTGGCATGGGCAAATACTATTTTCTTTTCCTGTCTGAGAGTAGTGTATTTACCTCTCTTCCAAAAATGGCCTGCGAGAAAACAGGCTGCACAAGTCACTAACTTACTTTCTGAAACATTGTGTACATAGAGCAATTAACGGTGCCCAACTGATACCCACAGTTACACATCTAAGACTTCTTACAGCTGTAATCAGGTAAGCTGATGTCTTGGGGTGCCAAGATCCTCCATCTAAAGATATACTTTTAAGTTGTAAATGTTTTTTCAAGAAAGCTGCTTTCACAGACTAGGAAATAGGTATTATACTTTTTGCATTTACTTGAGCATTAGGAGGAAAACACTATGCACATCTATCCCATAGGTACAGCACTAAGAACATTAAAACTGAACTCGAATGAGGACTGGATGAGCAACATGTGTCAAGCCTGGAGTTTTCCACTTATTTATGTAATACAGACTTCACAGTGACTTGTTATTCAATAGAGACATGACCAGGAAGATACAGGGTTTGAATGTGTGCTCTGATGAGACAGACCATTCAAACCCCGTTATCACAGGACCTGGAAGTCACCAGAAAACTTCCTAATTCTAAACACTCTGGTGCTGGTCAAATCTATTTACATGTCAGCCAGAAAGCTCGGTCACTTCCTGCAATTCCTCTATTGACCCAGACAGAAGACACCAATTGCAAGGTGATGTCATTGTTTGTGACCTTTATTTGGCTAAAAAAATTGCTCCAAAACTGAAACACTACTGCTCCCCACTCTCCTTTTACCCCTCATCTTTCATGATTATGTTTTGAAGGAAGTTTCTCTACTATCAATTTGGAAGATAATTTCTTCCCCCTCACCTCACCTCCCACTCAGTCTTGCTGAAGTGTTGCTTTATCAAAAATATAGAAACACAAATACACGTGCATAGCAGAATGCTTCCTTTTTTTTTTTCACAGCATATCTAAATATCCAACTCACATCTTAGATGAACTTTTGGGCCCAGTGTCCAAAGATGGCTTGAAATCAAGCAAAACAGGCTGGCCACTGCCCATCAGTGTAAGGTGCAACTAAGTTAAGTATAAGTCAGAATCCTTTCCCAGCTAAGTCTGATAAGGAAGATCTGTCTGATTTTTATAAGGCGGTAATAACATGCCTGCTGCTTGAGAATGTGCTTAAAAATATGCACCTTTTGGTCCGAAAGCAGAATTACATAGCAAAAACAAAGACGAGCAATTAACTAAAAGAAAGTCTCGCTCTGCAAGACAGTCTGCTAAATGGCATAATTTGCTATTGGTTAGATGACTACTTATGAAATTTTTGGTTATAAAAGCTGCTTTTATAACTTGAACCCATAGCCAAGGAAGCACGTAAAACACAAGCGCCTATGTAACAAATAACTCAGGTTTCCTTCCTGTCCCATATTCAGAAAAATGGAGGTCGATTCACTTTTCATAGCAGAGGGACTTTGTTGTAAAGAAGAAGGTGCTGCAGAGGGCACAGGACACAGAGAGCAATTATAGATTGCAATCTAGTCTCAGGGTCTCCCTAGGAAGAATTTGTCAAAGACCAGGTGTGCAATACTAAGGAAATAATGGAGTACGGACAGGAGAAGGGAGCAATAGAAAAGCTGATTGTAGTTCTTGCAATAAAACTCAACATGCTTTGTTTTTGTCAGCCATTTCAAGACAGTTGCTCAGAATCAAAAGCCAGCTCTAAATCATCAGTTCATTTATTTAATAACTTTAAAGGCTGTTCCCTATTAAACAGGACATGGTAAATCTGTTTGAGATTAACAAATTGAATGAGTCAGAAAAAATTCCCACTTCGGTGTTGTCTTTTATGAGCTAAATCTCAAACAGATGCTAGGTCCATACCACGAAATGAAAACCAACCAAAATCCAATCTCTGTCCCTGACACTAAGTGGCCCAAACTAGCTCTGGCTTCATGTCATAAGACCAGACATATGCAGCAGACTGACCATATAAACGCTGCATGGCACTTGGCCTTGCCTTTCTTTTGTGCTACAAGTGATGTCCCCATACTTCTAACACATTATCATTATTTTTTCATCTGTTTTTCAGTTCAAAGGATCTGAAATAATCTGAGGGAGGTGTTGCAATCCACAGAAGTGATGTTTTTATGGCACAGAGCTGAAGGGATATGTTGCACGCCCCAGGGTATGAATGAGACAATACAAGCATGCTGGAAGTTGCAAAGCCCAATGGGATAACCTTGGGATCTGTGTAGGCTGGAGTGCAGTCTTCTCCATGCTTCTAGTGGACAGCCATGCAGCAAAGAGCAATTAAGTGGTGTGGGCAGATGAAGGACAGGGATTTGAGCTCATACTCTGTCCCATGTTAGCTTAGACATACCTTGATGAACTGAACAGGTTTTATTGTCTCATTAATCCAAATTCCAGTTGGGTACATGGAACACTGGCTGACAGTGGACAAAAAAAGTCAGCTTAATCAAACATTTTTTAAAAAATGTGCAAAAATATAAGGAAAACACAAGTATTGTATTTTTATCAGGAAGGAAAAATTAACAAAATATTAAGCAGTTCTCAATATGCTTGAGTAGGGGGAAAGCAACTGAAATCCAAATCACATTTCTAAAAAAAAACTTTGTTTGACCTAAGGCAAAAAGAAGTAGAGAGACTCTTGCTCTAGGATTCATCTAGCTAGTGAAATCATCAGAAATAAGCAGTTGCTGGTTTGAGGTTCCTGATAAATGAAGAAGTCATATCACTGAAGGGAGAGTGGTGGATATAATATAGCTTAGCTTCGGTAAGGATAAGGCAACCATCATTAAAAACATTCTTCTTTTCAATCTAAGAAAGTATGGATGCACGAATGTGGCTAAAAGAAATGGATATACTGCTAAGAATATTAGCCATATTTGGCTTTATTCCTTGCCCAAAAGGCAGTTTGAATTACTGCTCTTCTAAAAAAGGATCAAGCATATGTTTTGTAAGCTCCAGTAGGGTTTTGGTAGTAATGGGAATAATTTGGTCTGTGGAAAATTAGAGGATTTTGTCTACGCAAAACTAGAATATACAGCGCTTAATGTCATTACTAGATTGAACAAACTAGTTCCTATGAAAAAATATATATATTAGAGAATAATTTTCAGAGTTAAAAATCAAAGAAAATTTTGGAAGAATGTTAGCTATGGCAGACCCATGTCTTAAAGTTCCGAATAAGTACCAGAGTCAATACCTCATTTTTAATATGAGCAGGTCAATTTCACTTGAAAGCTGCGCACATCGTACTTTGATTTGAACAAATGGTGGATCAACAATGGCAGAGCTATAGTGCTGGGCTTAGATACTGATTAAAATGCTGTTTAAAATTACATGTAGGGTTTGGCTGCACAGGCTATTTCCAGATTCAGTTGTCATTGGAAAGGGAAGAGCTCATCAGAGAATAGAACTTGATTCAAAGACACCACATAAGGGAACAGTAACTGGGACAGAGAATTCAGGTAAATATGCTAAGAAGAACAGGAAAGTAACAACCACTGAAGACTCTTGGGGCTATCTTGAGGGGAATGCAGTGGAAAGAGATAGTAATAATGCCTAAAGCTTGTCATTTTGCCAAAAGTACAGGCGAAGTAGAGCAAGAAGAAACAACCCAAAGTACTGTTTACAGTAGCACTAGCAAAATTGCGTCTAAAATGCCAAGCTGTGTTTATTAGCTGCAATATATAAGTTCTTCTGGTTTCTATCCTAAGATGCATGCAGGCATGTCACATTTATTTTTACTAAATGCTGTACTACATAGCCAGTAATTGTCAGCAGCACTCACAGTTCTGTGGGCATGAGTTCCCACTGTCTGTAGTCAAGATGCTCTTGCTTTCTTTGTCCTTCTTCCATTGGGTTGGTCGCCAGTGTTACTGAATTAAAAAAGCAGCTATTCAAAAAGTCTGAACAACAAGGCTGTGTTTAGCTCTGTTTCCCTTATTGAACTCTGCAGGTGTCTGCTAGAATAACCGAGGATTTAATTTAGCTTTTCATCACCCAGTGGTGAGATACATCTATGGATGCAAGGCCATGGGTGTTTAATAGCGTGCAGCAAAACTTTACAAATTTGGCTAATTATTATTCATTAGTACTGATATTATGCTGATGGGTAGAGCGAAGGTTAGGAACCCTGCTTTGCTACAATTTGCTAAAAATGAATATCAAGTGATAGTTCATGGCAAAAATGTTCACTACTGAAATGGTGAGGGGATTTCCTATCATCTTCTGAATAGGCAGCTGGGGCCCAGAGTCTGAGTCTTGAATGCTTCAATTAGTAATTATAAGTATTACAGCTCACATAAATATTAGCATTGCAGAATTAGTAGATTTTGAATGCATGTAGACACGCTTTTTAGAAAGACCTGAATGTATTAATCCACCTACTGTGGTACTAGGGAACCTTGCAAAAAGGGAGAATCTAACCACCAGAAAACACCCTGTGTCATGGAGATCTCATTGGATTTCCTCACCTTTGGTGATGAATACATCTGAGTCACAGATTATTTAACAGCATGATTGATACTGACTTCATCCTGAGAAAAAAAAAAGTAGGTATGTACTGAAATTTTTATGTCTGAGGCCCTATGTCTGAAAAGACAACACTTTGTGTCCCTTCAGCTCAGAAAGATACTGAGCAAACTGATAAGGAATGTCATGGAGAATATTAGTTACTGAATGCAAGATTTCCTGTTTAGCATGCTTTCCCTGCTGGAATGCATTTACTGCTTTGTTTGTCCCTCACATCATAGGTTATTTTCTTCTCAGAAGGAGCTCTTTAAAAATTACCAGAATTTAAAAGAGAACAAAAATATGTTGCAGTTTTTATGGCTAATTTTCAAACATGGTATTTGCAGTCATATTTGGATAGAACTTCAAAACCATTTCGGTAGAATCTTAAAAAATGTGAAAACAAAACAAAACACAAAAAACCTCTTAATCCAGAAGGGAAGTCCTGACTATAACCAGATATCACTTTGTGAAAAGCATAAACATCTGTTTGTAGTGTTATTTAGAACTGCATAAATTACAATCCATTCTTGAGCATGTCATAAAAATAGCATTATGTAGAATGGACAGAATTGGAAACTATTAGTTTTGTCTACAGAACCGCTGGTATATCTGATTCTTTCAGCTGGGTTATCACTACCATTAGCTCCAAGACATAAAAGCCCCCGGAGCCTAATTTAATCTCATGTTCTATCTATGCCACTTGATGCAGATTTGCAGTGACTGGGAGAAGCGATAGATCTTTGCCCCTCCAACAGCTGAGGAGCTGTTTACAGTGACTTGTTTCCGTCTGTGAAAGGAGTCTCTGTAGGTTGTCTCTGTTTCTATTACAACCTCAAGACAGAGGCTGAAAGCAGACTTGAGCTGCTGAAGGCTCATTTTTTACTCATCTTTCATCACGTTAGTGCTCTTTCCTTAACCCTAGTCTTGGTCAAGCAGAAGGCTCCAGGTGCAGACTCGAAAGTCAGCTCTCAGCCCTTCTATCTGCAGATGTGATGATTTTCTAATATTGGTCCATGGACTGCTGAACTATCTGAAGGAAACCCACCTGGTTCTCTGATGTGATCTGGTAACAACAAGGTTGCATATGGAGGGGATTTGTAACCTCTGCTGCTGGAGGTCAGCCTCACCATAAGGTTAAAACCTTCAAGACTGTCTTTCTGGATGAAAGAATCCCAGCCTTGGCTTGGACTCTCCTTCACACAAAATGGCAAGAACAGGTTATCAAAGTTGTTTGTCTGGGGCAGCTGCTGCAGAAAACATACGCAAGAAAATATATCCGTGCAATTCAAAGGCTTCAAAGGAGTGTCTGGCTGTTGGAAATAGCCACTTACAGTGTTGCAGACTGAATGTACTCCCTGCACAGATGATTACACTGAGCCAGACAAAGAGTGAAAGCACAAGAGGAAAGAAAAAGTGGCTCATGATAACTGCTAGTATCGAACATGTCCGGGGTTCAGCAGAAGTTTGTCAGAACAGAACTGTCTTCACCAAATAGGGAAATATCCTGCAGGGTACTACTGAATTAGAGATTTTTAGAGCCACGTTGTTATGCCCATTGCCAACATCCAGCAGTGATGTACTCGAGAGTTTACTTGGCTCAGTATCAAACCCCTCTGAAACAACCTTTAGAGGTCTCAGCCAGTACATTCCCTGGTACTGCAAAAAAGCAGAGCCAGGGCACAGGGGCGTGATGCTGAACATGAGGATTTGGTAAATATTTAATGTCAGGATTAGTCACTATTTTAAAACACTTTCATCTGATAATCATTCATATATGCTGTGACACCCAAACTCCTTCCCATAGTTAACTAACAGTAATGGCTCATTATTGCTAATGATATATCATTTTGTGTTCGGAGATCTGATATCACTAAACTTAAATCAGTTCCTTCAAGTTTGAGGTTTGCTTACAAAAGTAGAAAAAGAAAGACATATCCATTTTAGCCTGCATGGTTGATTGAATTTTTGAAGGGGAACAGATCCCCATTTTTCTGATCATAAAAGGGAGAGATTTAGTAGCGGGAAGCAAAGAAAAAGATGGTACTCGTACCAGGCATAAACTCTCCTTTCTTGTCATTCAGGCCGTATCTCATTTGAAGGATAAACATAAGTGGTAGCTGTTGCTTTTGAGAAAGTTTAGCAGCTTTTAAGATACCTTTAACTCTAGGAAAGTCTGCTGAGGAAGCAAGTAGCCAAGATGACAGGAGCTCAAGGCGGTCCTATCACTGTACAAAGCAATGACACAAACTGAGTAACTCTGAAGTTGAACAATGTCTTTTCCTGTTTATTGCTTTGTTCTCAATCTACTGATAGTGCAAATATTTTGAGAAGAAAAACAACATAAGCACCAGAGGATCATGCGGAGAAGGGAGGATAAGGCATCCTGGAAAACAGGAGATGTGAGCCTGAGTCTCCTTCTCTGGAGATATTCAAGACCTGCCTGGACGCCTACTTGTGCAACCTGGTGTAGGGAACCTGCTTTGGCAGGGGGGTTGGACTCGATGATCTCTGAGGTCCCTTCCAACCCCTACAATTCTGTGATTCTGTGATTCTGTGAGCTTCCCCAGCACTTCACGTTGCACTAGATGGACTATCCCTTGCACCCATTCCATGGTAAATGGGAGAGGGGGTTAGAATCATGGAATCATTAAGGTTGGAAAAGATCTCCAAGATCAAGTCCAACCATCAATCCATTATACCATGCCCACTCATAGAATCATAAAGGTTGGAAAAGACCTCTAAGATCTTCCAGTCTAACCCCAACCCATCCCCATCATGCCTGCTAAACCATGTCCCTCAGTGCCACATCTCCACACTTCTTGAACACCTCCCGGAATGGTGACTCCATCACCTCCCTGGGCAGACTGTTCCAATGTTTGACCACTCTTTTAGAAAAGAAGTCTTTCCTAATATCCAAGATTGTTCTGGTGCACGTTTGGTGAGCAACATGTGTTAACCGAGTTGTCTCCTAATTTAGTGGACTGCTGGGATGGCCCAGATGATCTCCCCATCATCTACCATGGTCACACACTCACCTCCAAGATCAAATTCCTGGACGTGCTGCATACCATCAAGGAGCACGCATTTGTCACATCTGAGTAAGCCCTGCCCCACCAAAGTACCCCAATTCTGGGCTGGGCAGGCAGCTGCTGCTCAAATTCCCCTTTTCTTCATCTTCATCCCAAGCCACTTTTCCCATCTGCTTCCTCCAGGTTCCCCATCATCCTCTCCATTGAAGACCACTGCAGCATCGTCCAGCAGAGGAACATGGCTTCCCACTTCAAGAAGGTCTTTGGGGACATGCTGCTCACCAAGCCAGTTGACATCAATGCTGATGAGCTGCCCTCACCCACCCAACTCAAGAAGAAGATCCTAATCAAGGTCTGGGGCCAGGCACTAACCCAAAGCCCTTTGCAGAAGGGACAAGAACTGCATCGGGCTGGGAGGGAAGATGATTCCCCCAAATCTTTGGACTTAGAAGCAATTCTCTCTCCATGCACAAGCAGTAGGATTCAAGGTTCTGTGCAAGGAGAGGTCTGCTGGAAATGGGTGGTGGTGGTGATGGTGGATCTGTGAATTAAGCCTGGGAGCTCAGCATGATGGGCTGCTGAGTTTCTATTTCCGGGCTGTCCTCAGCACAAGAAGCTGGTTGAAGGGAACCTATATGAAGAGGTCTCCACTGCCAGTTATTCAGAGAATGACATCAGCAACTCCATAAAGAACGGCATCCTCTACCTCGAAGACCCTATTGACCATGTAAGGATCTCCATGCAATGATGGCTGGGGGCAGAGCAGGATGTGTCAGATGGGGCTGCCCTGGGAGGGGAGAGACCAGGAGTTTGGGGTGGGCACGAGGCACCATTGCAGTGCCATGGGGGATGCAGGGAAGAAATGGGAGTCTCAAAGCCCCATCCCTCTGTGCCCCCATCCTCCCTGCCCTGGTGATGCTATTCTTCCCTCTCAGACCTGGAGCCCGCATTATTTTGTACTGACAAGCAACAAGATCTACTACTCAGAGGAGACATCACGCTACCAGTTCAATGAAGATGAAGAAGAGGTGGAGCAGAAGGAGGTGTGTGTGGGACACGGTGCAGCCATGGGGTGGGGGAAATTGGGGATATTGGGAGTCAGCATGAGGAGAGGGAGAAGATCAACGACAACTGCTATGGGAACATAAACACTGAGGTGTGACTGGTCTCTGTGTGAACTCATAGGAGTTCAACAACAACGAGCTGCACTTCACGGAGAAGTGGTTCCATGGGAAGCTGGGAGGTGGCCGTGATGGGCGGCAGATCGCCGAGAAGCTGCTGCATGAATACTGCACTGAGACAGGAGGCAAGGATGGCACCTTCCTGGTGCGCGAAAGCGAGACCTTCGTGGGTGACTACACCCTATCCTTCTGGTAGGAGCCCCAGTTCAACCTCCATTGGGGTGGATGGCAGGATCACGTCTTTCCCAAGCTGGTCTGGGCAGCACACCAAGCGTGTGGTGGCTGCCTCCAGTAGATCCCCAGTTTGGAGGCAGAAATGGTGTTCTGAGGA
>JAOWBP010052079.1:0-13863 GCA_028571105.1 Tragopan temminckii
ATTCATGCGTCTGGATCTTTGTCCTGTTGTGTTAGAATCACAGACTCATGGAATCATTTGAGTTGGAAAAGACCCTAAAGGCAAGCTGGTCCAACTCCCCTGCAGTTAACAGAGGCACCTACAGCTACATCAGGGTTCTCAGAGCCCCATCCTGCCTGACCTTGAGTGTCTCTGGGAACAGGGCATCCACCACGTTTTGATATACACAACCAGCTGCTTGCTGGTGTTCCGATGGGAGGTGACTCTCACCTGGGGGATGCGGCTGCCAGCCCATAGAGAGGCACAGCTCCAGACCCAAATGATGCCTTTCAGACACCTCCAGCTCCCATCGATTTCTTCCCAGTGTCAGTGGTGATACGCAGCAAGGGCCTGGGTGGAGGGGCAGCAGAGAGCCTTTGTAATTAATACTATTTAGCCCAGGTTAGTGGCAGAGGAAAATGTCTCTTGTCAGCCTGGCTTTGCCCACTGGCCCTGATTTAGCAACATGAAAGCATTTTTTCTGATTAACTGCTCACTGAAGGAGATAAAAGAGATGACCATGAAATGTTTTCTTTAATGTGATGAATGTAAAGGGACTGGTAGAGCTGGGAAGGGGGAGAGGAGAGGAGAGGAAAGGAGAGAGTGTGCTCCCACAGCAGATGGGGCTTTGGGGAAGGGGTGTGGGGCAGGAATGGATGAGCATCCAGGATAAAAGTGAATAACTGAAACATTTCTGGAAAGACTGCCTGAGAAAATCCACAATTGTTACAGATATACATACATATATATAGATGTAGTATGAGATTTGTGAAAGGATTTGATGAAGTCACAGTCTGAATGCCAGATTTCACTGCTCATCTCTACTACTAAACTAAAAAAAATGTTGGTAGCTAGGAAACAAAGTGAAATTGTAAATCTCAATTTCTAATATGGTGTGGTGAGGATATTCTGGGAAGAGTGCTGCTGCCTCTATTTTGTAAAGGCATACCAGCAGGTTCAAACTCTACATCTGAAAGCTAAACATAGTTTCCTAGCAGCCCTTAAAGGGCATTTTGGCAGCATGTCATCCAAAGTGGCCTTCAGTGGCTCCTGATGTACTTTTAACTATGCACACTTGATAGCTTAGATTTTAAATTTTTCTCAAACTGGAATAGGAAGTTGGGCTGACCTCCTGAAGATAAATTCCTGCTTTCAATGTATTATCAAGCAGCAACTGGGGACTCAGACAGGTTCTTGCCAAAATGAAAAAGAAAAACAGTGATTTAGAAAAGAGAGAGAGAGTCCAATGAGCACCCTCACTTGAGTTAGCTGTTGCACTTATTTTTTCCCCAGAAAGCTTGATTAGAATGTGTTTTGCCATCATATTTTTATGTACTCCATGGCAGAAGGGAACAGTGCATAGCATAAAATCATTTTCATATTCAGTATCCTATTGAAAGGCAGCTGGGCAAACTGGGAGACGAAAGCTCCTACAGATATGTACTAAGTCATACAGATTGACAGGTCTTGTGCAAGCTCATTGTGGCAAAATGGGGTCAGCTCTGCAGGTCAGCAAGCCATCACCTTCTCTTCCCAGGTGCTCAGTGGCATGCTCAGGTGTGCACAAAGGCAGTGGCCGTGCTTAGCACCAGGTTGACAGGGCCACAAGCAGATCAGGTGTCCTCTCCGTGAGCCCCCCTTGATACTGCTCTGCTCCTCTCCCAGAGGTCACAGGAGAGATAGGAGAGGTTCCTGAACAGGCAGTGGAAGCACTGAAAGGGAGGTGAGGCTTGAATACAGATAAGAGGAGTGAAAACTAATTATCTGGAAAGGCAATGCGATTGTGGGGCATAAAATAATGACTGGAAAGTGCCTTTTATTTACTGCGAGGCAATAATAGCAGAGGGCAGTTGATAACACTGCCAGGGCAACATTTTAGGGCTCTTTAATCTAGCAGAGAGAGGCGTAACAAGCAGCAGGGACTGCAATTTAAAGCGAGGTGAATGTAAATGAGACACATTGCATGGGGTGTGCTGGCACACACTGGAAGGAGCCTGGGGCTCCTTATGTCTTTGTGTCCAGGCTGGCTGCTTCTCTGGGAGAGGGACACAAAGTGCTGAGCTCAGACTGGTGACACTGCCAGCACATCACTTCATCCAGGGCTGAAGCATGAGGAAGCTCCTGATCTCTAATGCTGCTCAAAGCACTGCCTAGCTCTAGTGTAAGCAGCAGTGTAAATACCGCACAACAGGCAGGAAAAACACCTGCAGGTGATGGTTAGGCAGTAATGTTTTCCCAGAAAGCGGAAAATCTGTCAGCCTGGGCTTTATCATTGTGAACAGTTTTTCTTTTAAAAGCAAACAAACAAACTGGTAAGAGGTCTCCTAGTAACAGGTGCTGAGCACCGTGCTGCAGCCCATAAGTCACAGCTGTCTGTTTATCCGACCACTATTTATAGCTGGTTAAACCTCTCCATCCCAGCTTGTGTTTCCCACTTGCTGTATCTTCCTAATTGATGTATTTACTGTCAGTGCTTTAATAAAATAGAACAAATATTGGAATGAACAAGACATTGTCTGGCCTGGTGCTGCTGATGCGCTCTTTGCAGGGCCAGTGGTGGAGGCTGCCCTCAGCCCCAGCTGGCTTTAATGCAGACATTGCCACCCCTTGTCCCTTGACTGATGGGGACATCTCCATTCCTGGAGGTGCTCAAGGTCAGGTTGGACGGGGCCCTGGGCAGCTGAGCTGGTGGGTGGCAGCCATGGGCAGGGGGTTGGAACTAGATTTGCTTTGAGGTCCCTTCCAACCCAACCCAACCCAAACCAACCTAACACAATCCAAGTCCTTCTATGATTCTATGATTCCATGATTCTATGATTCTATGATTCTGTGACAGGCAGAATGGGAACTAGGCTTGCACCAGGCTGAAGTGGAAAGTGTTCAGGAGAAAGGCAGCAGTGCTTTGTAGGAGCTAGGCTGGGACACGGGCGTTGCAACTGAATTATTTAGAGACAACCCATGTCCCAGAGGGTCTCACCTCATTCCCACTCCTCTGAAGATGCCCTTCTGGCTCACCTTCCAGCGGCTGCATGAGCTGAACATGCAGACACCTTGCTGTGCCAGCTCTGCATTTTCTTCATCAGGCTTAGGTTTTCTTACGTAGGTTCAAGTTTAGGCATCACATGATAGCCCCAAGCAGGCACCAGCCATGCCTCTCCCTTATGTTAATTCATTTTCCTTGCCAAAGCAGCACAAGGTTCTGCAGCACACGGATATAACCGAGCCCCTGCTTCATACAGAGGTGATTTTGGTGATTTTCTTTCTGCTATGAACTGCACAGCCCTCTCTAGCCTTAAAATCCAGAAGCTCATCTCACCCTCTGCCACTGCTTTTCCAAGAAGAGCACACTCAGAATCCTTCAGAAGTCTACCTGCATATAAAAATAATGCAGCAGGTTTGAAAGAGAAGCTTAGGGTGTGCTTTGTTACTTTTAGGAGATCTGCACTGAATTAGTTTATTCTATTTTTTTTATACTTGATAGGTTTCAGACTGCTTCATTTCCAGGGCTGCTAATGTAACAATAGGATGTGACCGAATATTAGCAGCCTCAGGCACCGTCCGGTGATTCACCAAAGCATTTCACTTGTACCACAGCTGATATTTGTGTGTATTTCAGTGTGCCAAAGTGGAACATTCAATATTTGGATCTCGAGTTCCTCCCAGACAGAAAGGCGCTTGGGAGGGGCTGCAGACTATCTCTGGGCTCCTTCCTTTAAAAAAGAAAAAAAAAAAGAGATTTGATTAAGTTAATTATATATTAAAAAAAAAAAAAAAAAAAAAAAAAGAACAGAAAAACCAACTTACAATCCGTCAGAAAAAAAATATAGGAAAAGCTTTCTGAGAGAATGGCTGAAAGCAATGGATTCCTGCCATCTTAGCTGTCTGAACTTCTCCTGCCAACCAGGCTGTGATTTACATCTGTCCATGAAACAATGATTCTGATGTGAAACAGCGTTCTGCCAGGGAGTTCACTCAGTGCAAATAATCTGAGCAAAATCTATGCATCCTTTTGCAGTATTTCAGCTCGTTAGTTTAGTGGAAGGAAAAATGGAAGAAAAGTGGGATATATACATGTAATATTTTTGGTTTTTTTGAAATTGATGTTTGCTTCGTGCCCCAGGGTGCCTCAGTTTCTGGCATCACTTTGGCAGAGGCGGCAGGACGTGGCCTGAGCCCTGCAGGAAGTGCAGGCAGCTCTTTCCATAAGGCACTGCCCTGCATTCCAGGCACTCTCACCTAAGCATTTTTTAATGCCAAATACCTTTTCTGACAAGATTTACAGAGGGTCTTAAAGAGCCTTATCAAAAATCAGATTGGAGGATGGTCTTACGGCCTTCCCGTCTGGTACAGATGGGAGTGAGCAGTGTAACGATGCTGGAAGGTTTAATAGTTTATATGATTACACAAATATTTCTTTTTTTCCTAGAAGTGGGACTCAAAAAACAGTTTTTTGAGTTAAACAGATCACCTCATTCTACACTGTCTGTTGCTGTTTTTCACCTCCAGTCATACACAGCTGCAGCACGTCTGATGTCTCTGTGAACTTGAATGAAAACAGTGAGCATCTCCATAAATATTTTCCTAACAAAACCTGCTGAAGTGGACTAGCTTATGTACAGGAGGAGTCCTAAAGGAAAGACTCGCACTTGGATATTCAGTCCAGCATTATGTTACCTAATGCTGCTGACCTGTTCTCTGATCTTGAAAAAACCTCTTTCTTTCCTCTCTGATCCCATCACCCTTTTGTCAGCCCCATCTCCTTTGTTTGCAGGAGCATTTGCACATCTTGGTCAAAGCCTGAGCAGAGTGGTGCTGTGTGAATAGTGCCTGTCGCCTGCACAGATGACCCTGGTGTGTGGTAGCACAGTACGCTTTAGAGTGTTGTGCAAGTTGGCAGCACAGAGGCAGAGATAAGGCCACACCTTTGGATGCTGCTGCAGTTCCGGTCGCTGGAGCAGCACCTCATCAGCACAGATGGGTTTCCTGCTGGTGCCCAAGCTGGACAAAACATAAAATAGCTTAAAGGAGGATTTGTTCAATTCCAGTTTCAAAGTAAATGTGAGGGTGTTTTTGTTGGAAGAAGAACATCGGCACGATCCCCTGTAAAGCTGCAGTCACTTCTCTGAGCCTGGTAAGTCTGTTGGGAGAGCAGGGCCATCACTGGGTTGTAATACTGAAACTCCCTTCCCATGTCTCTATACTCAGAATCACAGAATCACAGAATCATTAGGACTGGAAAGACCAGTAAGCTCATGTAGACCAACCATCAGCTCTAGACCATGTCCCTCAGTGCCACATCCACACATTTCTTGAACACATCCAGGGACAGTGACTGCACCACCTCCCCGGGCTGCCTCACTGCTTCCTGCCACTGCCTCACTGCTCTTTTTGAGAAGAAATTCTTCTTAATATCCAACCTGAATCCATCCTTTTGCAACTTGAAGCCACCAGCTCTTGTCCTACTGCTGCTTAATCCCTACAATACCCCCTCAGTCCTCCTCAAACCTTCTCCCTTTCTCAGGGCTGTCTTCTAGGCAGCCGAGCCTGCACACAATGCCTGGTCACCAGCTTAGCCACGTCCTCTTTGGTGCCCATTGGCTCCTTCTGCCCTACTCCATGTGTCTGGAGCTTGTGGACAAGAGAACTTTGCATGTGATGGGGCTGCTCTGAAGAGCAACGCATTGGGTAGACACAACATGTCCCAGAGGCCAGTGGGTCTCCAGGAGAGAGGAGGGAATTCATACTAATGTGATCTGAGTGGTGAAGGAAAGAAAAAGAGCAGATGATAAAGAAAGGCAGATTTCTGAAGGTTGGATCAGCTGGAGCTGTAAAGACTCCCCAGCTGCACAACAGTCCCATTCTGGAGTATTTCAGCCTTTTGTGTATCTAAACTACCTAGCTTTGGGCTGTTCTGTCTCATGGAGCTCCTTGTAGTTGCTGGATGGAAAACTTGGTTGTTTGTAGTTTTTTGTTGTAAGTTTAATGGGGATAAAAACCACGCAAAGATAATGAAGATAAAAATCCTGTGACATCTGTTTGCACTTTAAAAAACTGCGTAAAAACTGAAAACATGCAAATAAACCTAGCATTTAATGAGTGATGAGCAGTTTCCCTTCAGCCTCTATGACAGCCTGGAGCTGCTAATGACTAGACAGGATGTAACTGCAGCTAAGAGAAAGCCACAAGAAAGTAACTCTTGATGAGTAAAGTCAAGTGCTGGCATTCAGTCTCACTGGAGTCCTCAGACAGGTGGAAGCTGGCAACCCCAAGCAGCCCCTATGGCTGTTGACTCTTCCCAAGCCATACAATCATAGAATTGTTCAGGTTGGAAAAGACCACTAAGACCATCTAGTCCAACCATCAACCCATCAATCCATGCATAGTCCCTGATGATCCTGATGCAGGATCCGCTCTGTCAGCATCAGACCCTCTTGCTATGCCCTGAAAACGCAAATGGTTTCTCAGACTATCACCATGATGGCCAAATTGCCCAAAGGTGGAAGCAGGCTATCAAATGTGGAATGCTGTGGGTTTCTCTTCAGATGTGCCAAGCAGGGAAGCTTGAAAGGTTACGGAGGATGTGCTAGCCAACTCCACAACTGGGCTTGCAGCACCAGAGAAGAAAAGGAAAGGGATAACTGCTGGCAGCATTGGAAATATCCATGTGGGATGCGTCCCACCAGCACCAGAACCCCTGAGGAAGGTGTAAGGGCTGAAAGGGGCAAGTATGGAGCCAACATATCCGCCTTCATACTTTGTCATGGGCGTCCTCTCCAGTTAAGCAGCTCAGTCCATGAGCAACCAAGACAGGCCCCGGAGCAGGATAGCTCATACCCTGCTGACACATATGGTCATTATTTAGTGATCCTGAGCCTTGCTGACTGCATGAAAAATTACAGAAGTTGGCCTGATGGTACAGAGCTAACTTGAGGCAGACAGCACACCCCCTTCCCTGAGAGGGAAAACTCACTGAACTCCCTGGGCTGACTCTCAGAAGCCAGCAATAAGAACGGGAAGAAAAATTGCATAACTTAGCACTGTTTGCAATGGCCCAGTGCCTTCTAGCTATCCAGGCCCCTTCTGAGTATTGCTAAGTTCAGGAATAGTGCTAACATGTCTGTTTTTCCACTGGAATTCCCCACCCTTTAAATTTTCTGCCACTTCTGTTGTTATGAAGGAAGGGCAGGTGGTCCTAGCTGTCCCCTGTGAGACCATTAGCACACCTGTATTGAGTTTCCTCTTACTCTTCTCCCTTCTAATGTAACGTATCCCAGCATTTTCAGGGTATTCAGATGAGAGCTAGCCCAGGGCCATTCTCACCATGTTATCTTTGTGGGACTACTGTGGTGGCTGCATGTTGGGCAATGTAAAGATGTTGGGACCGCATCCTTTCCCAAGCCATTATATATAGTGCTCACCTCCTCCCCGGGCATTTCTACACATATCTTAGAACCCTGTGAAGCCCACAAGTGCTTCAGGGTGCATTAACATGTATTCAGCATCCTGGGCTTTCTCCTGCAACCGGAATCCCTCATCAGTGAGCATCTCAGGGTGTCTCCTCAAGAGTCCTCAAGTTTCTTCTTGTCCAGTAGGTATTTGCATTACTTTTATCCCCTTATATCTTCCTTATCTAATTACACATTCTTCTTGTATCTCTGTACATCTTTCTTTCATTATTGTGCCTGGGCAACAGTATGCCGAGCTCCAGATCTAGGAAATCTGGGAGTGTTGGAAGGATCTCAAGAAGATAAAAATACCAACTTGCCACCAAATGTGACAATACAGCTCTGCGGCATTGCCTGGCTGATGAGTGAAGAGAAATCCCTGCAGCCCTAGATGCTCCCACCTGATCAGTCCCCCAGAAGCTGCCTTTGACTTCAGAGCCTGATGAAGGGGACTTGAAGTGCTGGACATCTCCTGTCTTTTTAGGGGAGCTTTTCATGAGCCTACTGACTCTTAATTCCTAGGCCAGCCTGTGGCAGAGAAATCTTCTGAGCTGTGGCCCTAAGCTGGCAGCTCCTCTTATCTGCACCAGGACTGAGCCACTGGATATTTTCTGGGTAGGGTGGGAGAGCCTAAAGCAGTTGTGTTACAACCTGCTGCCCATTTGATTATAGATAAAAGAAAAAAAAAAAAAAACCAACAGAAGATAAATGAGAAAATGAGGAGAGCCATCATGCTCCTTGGGTAGAGCTGGTAAAACCTCACTCTAGTATATCTGTTAAGGTCAGTGGAATTTAAGCACTTTCTTGGAAATGTGTGTAAGTGGTTCTGTGAACAAGAGCACTGGAGCAGGCTTGGGCAAGGCCTGGCAGGGCAAACGTGACTGTAGGCAGAAGCACTCTCTCTTTCCCTGGGATACAAACTCGCTAACCTCTGTGGGATGGTGGGGACAACATGTGGAATGAGCACATGGATTGCATAACATGCTATGTCAGAAACTAGGCTTGATGCTCAGCCAATGTAAATTTAAACCAAGTGCTACATTAGGTCAGATCAAAAGTCCACCTTGTTCATTCTCCTGACTTTGACAACAACTACAAGTGTGAGTTCAGGGGTACAGCACAAAAATCGAACCTTTGCAAATGATCTTTCCCCACTATGGGCCCCTAGCTTCAGACATGTCCAAAGATGGAGTTTTGGCTGGACCACTATGTTTAGCAGCGAGAGCCTTCTCCAGAAATCTGCCTAGAGCCTTGTTGGAGCCATGTGGGCATGTTCTTCCCACGCTGTCCTGCAGCACTGAGTTCCATGGGGTGGTCATGCGGTGGCCATGCACCACATGAAAGGAGTAGCACTACCAAACGGATAGAGGGGCCTCATGAAAGCGCGCTGCACAAAATCCAGCCCCTGCTTTCCACTCACGCTTCTCAGCTCACACACAACAGAAGACTAAAAACTGTTCTGCGCTTCTGGAGAAATCCCGCAGATGGAACATACAGGAGCTAAAAAAGCCCAGGTTTGAAACAAGCTGCTGGTCATTACCGCGTGAGGGATGCCTTCATGGGAATTCTGCAAAGTAATGTTAATCGTGATGCTTTGAAAATGTTGTGTAAACAATTGTTTCTGAGATACATATGTTGCAAGTTATTATGCGGCCATAAAAGAGCAAGGAAAGAAGAAACCGAAACACAAAATGTTCTGTGACGCCAGAACGCACTTCTGGAGAGTATCAGTTTGCAAACCGCAGTGTAAGTTTATGCCCACAATTCAATTGACCTCCTGAAAGCAAAGGTAAACAGGAATAGAAGGGCAGGCGTCTGCGGTTCCCTCTCTCCTCTGGAGAAATTTTTTCTCTATCAAGCTCTGTCCTATTTCATCGTGTTCTGTCAACCTCTGAGCAGCTAGAACAGAACCAGTAGACACTTAGGTGTGCCTAAGGGGCCTGGGAGACACAGTTTGCCATTAGGAGAGCACTCAGACAGCTCCCAAATCTCAAGAGGGAACCCTACACCCACCCTGAAAACCACACAAACCAAAACAAAAAGGTGGCTTAAGAAAGCAGCCTGCTCTGAGAGGTTGAGCTTTTATGGTGGGAACCAAACCTTTAGTGGGAGGGAAGGCAAGTCGTGGGAGGAACCTGCCCCCCGGAGGAGATAAAATAAGTAATCGTCAGGAAGGTAAAGCCAGGGGTTGGCTCAGCTCCACTGCTGGTTCCAGCTCAGCCTCTCCCACCACAGGCCCTTTGCACGATCTCTGCAGTGATAGGGTTATGGCGTGATGAAGAGGCAGGTGCGCACTGGGAGCTGGAGAGAAGGGTGAGTGGGGAAGGGATGTGCTCTGGCCCCACAGCTCCATGTTTCACATCCCCAGCTGGTGTGAGGGATGGCAAGATGGGGTGCACTGGCAAAGCGTGGCTGCTCATTGCCAAGGTTGTGTCTATCTCCAGAGCCAGGAGCACGTGTGGTGGAAGCAAACTGGTTGTGGAGGTTTCTGGCTGGCTTTGCTCTGTGTGTACACATGCTCACATTCCTGTTTACATACAACTCCACCCACACAGAATCTGAACTGGAATCAAAATAATTTGAAATCATAGAGTGCAATTTTCCTATGGCAAATCCAACCTGAGCTTCCCCCTGTGGATGCACCTTATGCAAACTTCCCATTCTTTCCCCCACTCTTTCCCACTGCTCTCTGTGGATGACCCCCTTTGAACCACTTTGGCACCCCAATTCTGATCTTGCTCAGTGGGACAGCTCATCTTCTGACATCACAACTTCTGAATGGTTCTGCACTCCCATATGCAGCACTTGCTGCGTGGAGGCTGGTGAGATTAAATTCCCAGCGAGCACCCAGGAAGGGCTGCCAGCTGCAGCCTCACTCCGTTAGTACGACGTGTGCCAGGAACTGGGAGCTGATCAGCCCCAGAAGGCAGCTTCCTGATGCAATTAAGATAGAGGCGAATTTAGAGACATCTCGCCAGTCTCCTGGGACACACGCTGCTAATTAAAAGTCAGTCTGTGCATTTAGGACCAAGGACTAGGATGCATGCTCTGGTGGTGGAAGACATTTCTGCATGTTCTCATTACTCCGGTGTCTGGATCTACAGAACGTGGCCGTGGCTGCCTCTGCAAGAGTTGTTTCCTTGGACTTTTGGCTTGCACTGTGTGCTTTATCCAGCTTAAAAGTTTGGGAAAATCAGAGAGGCAGGATGTTCTGCAGGTCAGGCACTGGGGTGGGGCTCAGGGGTTTTCAGTTTTGCACTTGAATCATCTGAATTTGAAGCACAGTACTGGAAAAGTCACTTTGTGCCACCATTCACATCATACAGGCAGGGCATGCAGAGGGCTTCCTCTGGTGGGACCCTGCCCAAACAATAAAGCTTTGAGCCAGGGACGGTTTCCTATTCCAAGTGTGCAGCATGGCTGGTCTCTTGTCTCCCTCACCCTTAAGACAGCTGTGATACAAATGGTCAATCATCAGAGGACTGTTTTTTATCCCAACTGTGAATTCAATTTTAACCAGGCATCGTGTTCTCTGCAAATTATGAGCATTTCTGTTGGAAGGTTTGCGACCCTGGCAAGTAAGTGAATAGGATTTGTGCACTGACAGTAATTAAATGATGCATTCACTTTGGGTTTGAGGAGGAAATGTGCTCTAGGGTGGTCCATCGAATCCAGAAGCAGCACCACACGACTGAAGAGGCAGCTCAAACAAAGGATTTCACAACGAGACTTTTACAGCTAAGGCATTTGGGGTCTTTGGATCCGGATTCAGTTCCCAGACACAGATCTGCAGCAAAAGCTGAGGCTCTCAGTTTCACCTGCACAAGGGGGTGCACAGCTACCTGGCAGGCTGGGGGAGCCTCCAGCAGAAGGAGCCACACGTATGTGATAATAATACCCGTCCCGGTGTGATACTGGGAGACTAAAATCCCTTCTCCTAATCATTTGGAATGGCAAACTTAGGAAAGCAGAAAATCAAAAGATAAACCATCTGTTTATAAAGGGGACAAGAGTTGATGAAGTGTTCGTCGTGTAGAGTGAATACTTGGTGTGTATTTAATTACATTTTCCTCTCCTATTTTGCCCTTTTGTATTTCAGTTCTAAAGTTGTGTTTCACAACAGCTCCTTCAGATCAAGTAACCTTTTTCCCACTTCAGCTGTCAAAGGAAGCTGGTGGCTGGGGACTGCCAGCAGAATGGATAAGCATCCGCTGATCACTGCCAGTTCCTAGGACTGATCCAATGCCAGGCAGTGCCCCTGATGGCTCCCAGCTTCTCCCCCCACCATTGTTCCCCTCCCAGCCCTCTCTGATGGCCACCCAGCTGTTCTCCTGCTCCAGCCCTTAGATTTACAGTCTGTCACAGCTTGCAGCTGCCAGCGGGGCTTGATCGAGGCTGGCGTGCTGTGGTTGGAAGGGCTGGCCCTTGTTTCTGTGGCTGCCACCTTGCCCTCCAAAAAATCCAAGTTCCCAGAAGAGCAAATAAAACCACGCAGTGAAGCCTTCAAGTGGACGGGTCCCAAAGTAGGGAATCTGCCCATGCATGCCAACAGCTGGACCATGAGCACCATGAAACACAGAGCACCATGAAGCACAGAGTTACTTAGCTGTTTTGGAGAACTCAGGGGAGATGCTGGAAGGTCAGCACAGCTCCCAGCATATAGGAAAAGGAGCGCTACAAAGATTTGCTTCATCACCTTTTGGCCATTAGGAGGAGGACACCATGCTTTGTCAGCTCACTCCTCAGCCCTGGGACCATTCACCAGAGTACTACCTTCTGTAGGTAGTACTACCTTCTGTAGGTAGTACTGTAGCTGAAAAGCTGACCTTTTCAGCTCTTCTCCCCAGCTTGCTCCCCAGAGATGCTCTGACATATCTGCCTCGGTTTCAAATCCCATCTCTCCATCCCTTGTTAAAGCTCTCACACTGCTCTGCACCCACCCTGCTGTGTCTACATGTTGCTGGCGTTCCGTCTGTGCTCCATCCCTCAGCTCCTTTTTTTGAGGTTGGGAGCAGACTCTCAGACTTAGTGCCAAGCTCAGCACAGGCCCTGCAGTTCCCTCTTTCCCTGCTGCCAGGTCGTGCCAAGCTCCAGTCACTGCCTAGGGAGAGAGTGATCCTCTGCAGTCATTCCCCTCCTTCCCCTCAAATGCTGGAAGCTGCTTGAGCTTTTTCTATGCTTTTATCCCTCACACCAAGAAAATTAACCACTAATGAAAAACATTTGGCTCACAAGTTCTTGCTGCTCTTTCAGATCAAGGTTGCCTACAACCACTCCACTAGCCCAGAGATGTGGCAAGTGCTGACTGTATGGCTTCTGCTCTTCAGCTCTCAAAGCTTTGGTCTTCACAGCCACCCCAGACTGCTGTTTCCCCCATTCTCCATCCACTGGGGCTGCTGGCTGGGACTCTCCTGAACATCTCTCAGACCAGCAGAGCTTCGCCAGCACCTACATTCACCAGTTTTCATTGCACTCCTTGGAGCACTAAGGTACATCTGCCATTTCTAAGCTCCTTCCCCATGCAGAGATGCCTGAAATTCCTCACGTTAAGAAGCCAGATTGCTTTGATCTCCTGGATGCAGCCAAGGAGGGAAGAACTTCTGTCTCCTGACGGAGCATCTTCTTCTCTGTCAGCCTCTTGCAGCCCAATATTTGGCCCCACTGACAACCATTTCCCTTAATGAGCAGTGACTGCCTTACTTCCCCTGGGCCTTGTGAGGATTAAGGAGTTAATTGCTTCGGAAATGTACAACAAGAGACTAATAATAATAATAGGAGTGGCACAAACATTTCACAACGAGCAGCCTGTCAGATGCAGCCTTCTTCTTCTCCTTGCTCAGCACTTGCTGAGAGGTGGCACTCTCCTTGTGTTGGTTTGCTGGTTTAATAGACAAAAAAAATCTTGTCTTTTTTTTTTGTGTGTGTGTGTGCTGGTGTGCGTGTGTTTTGCTGTGTCCTGTGACTTGACAGCAAATATTTGAAATTCTGTACGTGTTAGTGGGAGGAACTCCTCAGAAACAGTGGGCGTTGTGATTCCCATGTGGCAAATGGCCACAACAGTCTTTCTGCTTTGTGCAGGGGACTCAAACGCGATGCCTACAAGGACCTTTGGTGATAAAATGCAGTTTGTCATGGAAGTGAAATAGTATCACACTCTCACAGATCATCTGAAGGATCTGAAGCTTGGTGCTGTTAGCACTGAACAACCCTTTTCCCACTGTGGCTATGGTTGCAGTTCTCCGAGGGATGAGGCAGCACCACAAACGCAGCCATCCCAGGATCTGTAGTTTTCCCTTCTGCTTTAATCACCCCTTGTGCATGGAGCTGTGTGTTACTGGTTAAGCCCTGGCACGTCGCAGCAGCGCCTGCATCCCGAGGGCACCTTGTGAAGCTCTGCTGT
>JAOWBP010052081.1:0-13857 GCA_028571105.1 Tragopan temminckii
GTTGGATAGTAGGAAAAAAATTATTCTCAAAAAGAGTAATCTGGCACAGGAAGGGGCTGCCTAGGGAGCCGGTGGAGTCACTGACTCTAGAAGTGTTCAAGAAAAGTTTAGATATTTACTAAGGGACATGGTTTAGTGGGAAATAGTGGTAGTAGGTGGATCATTGAATTGGATGATCTTGGAGGTCTTTCTCAACCTTGGTGATTCTGTGATTCTGTAAGTCAATTTGGAATTAATTAATTAATTATTTTTAAGAGTTAATGATTAATTAGATTTCACTGACACTATTAGAGACAGTCAAATCCTGTTCCTTGGAAATCTTTGACAGGCCCAATGAATATGTGCAGATTACTCAAGACACAATGGATTATCTTTTGACTCGGCAATAAATTAGCTTTAGCGTTAATTATTAATAAATCTAAAAGTTAAAGTTATTATTTAAAAGTAATTTGGGGTAGTGAAATAAAATTTTAAGCAGAAAATTGTGGCTGATTTCTAAAATTTAACAATTATTTTAAGATAAAGTCTGTGTACTTAATACATGAAATGTAAAGTAGTTGATGTGTATACAATGTAGGACTAAAAAATAGAACGGTGACTTGTTTTCCTCAAAAGCTTTTGACAGGGCTCTACAAGTAGCCACTGCTTGATGGTAGTATAGCTAAGTGCAGTTGCACTGTATTTCAGCAAGCATCCAATATAAGGTTATACAGCTAATCTTAATTTACTCTTTTTCTAACTGAACATTTAATGTATAATTTGAATAGTATTATTTTATTTTTCTATAATTGCTAAGGTTGATAAAAAGCTAAACCAAGAAAGAAATGCTACTATGGAACACCATATTTTGAAATCTATATGATCATCAGCAGAACTGTAAATTGAAGACTGAGAGCATGAGATCCCTACCACATGAAAGATGGAGCAACCAGAAGCAGCAGCAGGCTGCCATCCTTCAGGATAGGCAATGCAGACTGTGAGCATATAACAGACTGCGTTCAGGGATCATGTATGTGTCATGCAACCCCAGAAATTTTGAGTTTTAGAGAGAGATGGCCCTAACTTGACCCTGCAGCATTTTATTAGCAACCTTTCCTATATGCCCTCTACCTCTGTTCCTTATTCCTGTCTTCCTCTACAACTATCAATTACCCCAAAACTAACGTGTCAGTGTCTGAGGGAGCTGCTGGTTCAGCAGCTCTGAAATTCACTGCTGCTTTTCTTCATGATACTTTTCACTATTGCTTCCTCACGTCTCTTCCTCCATTTCTCACTTATGTCCTTCCTTGTCTTAAATTTGGTTGCCCAACAAATATGTCCTCTCTGCTGGTAGTTTCCATTTTCACAGTGACAACTTCTCATGCATTTTCACACCCAATCTCACTGTAATTCCTTGCCAAAAACACTCTTTCCATTCCTCCAGTCTTTTCAAAGTTCACATCTGACAGGACTGGGCATCCAAAGCATGCATCAAAAAAGCTTGATGAAATAAATAAAGATAAAGCTTTGGCCATATAATGATATGCTCAGTCATGCTGGCTTTTTTAAACAATCTAGTCAGAACTGCTAAGTTATGAGAAGGTTTGCAATATTGTATTATGAGGACAGAATCTGAAATAGTTCTACTATGTAATTGCATTTTTTTTTTCCAAAGACTTAAATTTATTGGCATTTAGACAGATTTTCACAAACAGAAATACTGCGTGGATTGAACTTCATCATCTCGCAGATTTCAACAGCCTCATGCTACATATGGACTATTACAGTATTCATAATACATCATCATGATTTTTCATCAACTAAGCCATGTAGTTCTTCCTGCTGTCCTTAAATAATGAAACTGTTATGATTTAAATTATACACATTTCAATTTGATAACACTAGAGGTCAATTAAATTTTCTTTAAAAATAACAGCTGCAATTTATGCTAGATTTTAAAACAAAATAAATATGACACCTTTGCTATCCCTAGATAAACAAATCCAGCCTCAGGAAAAAAGAAAAAAAAAAAAAAGCATTAAATACTAGCTGGAACAACTAATCTACCAAAGTTACAAATGATTTAATAGGAAGAATAAATAAAATTATCAATCTCCCCATGTTACTATATGTAATCCTCTTTAAGACAGATGACAAGTTGAGTTTAGGTTAGGCACAATAATTCGATTGTTCAGAGCTGGTAATACATGTCACATTCATATAACTGCGCCAGCATACTTCTACACAACTTTTGTTCATCACTCATATCACAACATCTAGTCAAAAATGTGGTGTAAAATTCACAATTTAAAAGCCCTGCCTACGTCAATGCTCTTTTTCATCTGGGAGACATGAACTTCAATTCTGTTCCCTCAAAAAAACTAGAAAGAAATGCAGCTAACTCCTTTCAGCACATATACCCTTTTCAAAAATGCAGTGTTATGTCAATAGATAATCTAAGCAAACTCATTCGATATCCCAAAGGAATACTACTAAAATCTGCAGTTCTTTTTCCCTGCTCATCAAAAGCCAAAACCACTGTTAAAAAATTGTTGATAGTTATAAAACTGTAAAACACAAAAAGCTTAATACTTTTTTTTTTTTTGTAATGTTTTAATCCTGAACAGTCAAATATGTGCATAAATACAACTTTTAAGGTGTTTCTATAGAATATCCTCAATTCAACCAGCAGGTTTATGTAAGCAACCAGGAAACAGTGGAGGAACTACTCTCAATATAGGGAAAATGTCTCATGAGATTTAAACTTAATAGTTCTTCATTTTCTTCCTCCCAACACCCAGCACCTCCTTCTCATCCAGAAAATGTTATTTTGCAAAGATGCATATAAAAGAAATTGAATATGCTTTCCAGAGCAAAACAGATAACTCAGACATTTTTCCATCCTGGAATTTTTTAGGTCTACCCAGAGTTAAATGCTAAAGTGATTTTTTTTGATCCACTGAAGTAGAACATTTTGATTCTGCTATTTTCTGAAGTTAAAAAAGAAGTAAATATATAGTAGTTCCTTATTTTATGCATCTTTTGCCCATGTTGTTTGTTAAAGTCAGAAAAAATCACCATCTAAACTATGGGCTTTTTAGACTGTAATTTCATTTTTTTTCTTGACTTAGAAAGGCAGACATGCTAAAGAGTAAGTCTGCTCTATTAGTAGTGAATAATCCATCATAACAATAAAAAGACTAATCACTTCTTTCTTCCCAGTGTCGCAGAAAAGTTGGTTAGAAAGCATCTCTGTAGGTCATCTCATCCAGTCTCACGCTTAAAGAAGGATTACTGTCAACAGTAGATCAGACCAACCACGGCACTACCTAGTCAAATCTTAATCTCAAAGGAATGATATTTCACAACTCCGAGCAATGAGCTCCAGCACTACTTCACCCGCCCAATGTCTCTCTTTTTTCTTCTCAAACTGAAATTGAAACATGCAAAACCATTACTTATGGCCTTTGGTCTTTTTTGCATTACTTGACACTTCTGAGTAGAGTTTCTTTTCATCATCTTTGCCACTGAGTAGTTGTAAGGCATTTTTAGACCGACCGTTACTCTCTTCTTCACAGCATTAAACAAGCCCCATCTCTTTCAACATCTCTGTAACTTCCATGCGATTTATGATTCTGAGAATCTGTTGAACTCTTTCCTGTTTATCCATGTCGCTCTTGCAGTAGAAAAGCAGGAATTAGTCTGTCTTCAAGAACATAACTTGTCTTTCCCTGCCGGCCATTTCTCTCCTAATGTAGCTCGATATGCATGGAAGGGAGAGTTCACTTCTGATCCATGTCTAGCCTGGCATCTGCTGTAACCTCCAGGTCATTTTCAGTGCCGCTGCAATTCAGATATTTGTTGCACAGCACATATTAGTGTGTACTGCTGTTCCTTCCCAGCTGTAGAACTTCAGACTTCTTACTGAACTTCATGAGGTCAATATGGACCAGTCCTCAAGCTTTATCACAATCTCTCTGAAATACAGCTCTGCCAATCGTCACGTTAACCACTCCACCTTAATTTATCATCCACAAATTTGCTGATGGTGCACTGTGTCAGAATCTAGGTCACTGATTAAGATACTCAACAGACGCCCAATGAATTCTGAGTGTTCTGCTCATCACTTCCCGCCTGACAGATGTCAAATGACGATCACTACCCTTTGAGTCTACTGGTTCAGTCAGTTCCCAGCCCAATCCCATCTTTTAGTGCAGCTTTCAAATGAGAGTTCTGTGGGAGATTGTGTCAAAAGTCTTACCAAAGTTTGCTGTTACATTCAAGAGTTCATAGCCATGCTGTGAGAAGGCTAAAGAGCAAGCAGGCAGCACATAATCCAGGAGACATCCAAAAAGCTGCCAAGAAGGACTCCAAAGCTTTCCAAATCATACTTTCTTTCCAGCTTCAGATTAGCTGAATACATTTACTCAGCATTTTCTCACATTTAAAGGAAAGGCTGCTGGAGGAGTTTTAAAGTATGTTCCCTGTATTCTGCAGCTTCTGATCTGCCCATAGAAGAGGACTGTCATGGCCTGGAATACCTTTGCAGCCATTCCCCAAGGCAGGTAATGGTGCAGAAATACTGCCATGCACCCCACAGTAGATCTGATACACACTGTGTCAGTTATGGCATGGGCCTTTCAAGCCATCTCTACTTTCATCCAACAAAGAGCAATTCTTTCTTGAGGGAGCTCCCTACATTACAGCACTGGTTGGTACAGGACAGTCATTGTACACAGCAATCCTCATCCATACTGCTCATCACTTAACCAGGAAAGGCAGTCAGGCTGGTCAAGTACATGATTTGCTTTTGGTAAATTTCTTCCCTGTCCCTTCAGTGCCTGGCAAAGATGATGATGATGTACTTAAGCTTTTTCTATATTGTCTGCCATTACATTCTCTCCCCAGTCAGTTTTGCCCTCCATCAAATTTTACCTTCATTTTTGAAATGAGCACACCTGCAGAATTACTTTCTGTTATTCTTTATGACCATTGTAAAACTTAGCTCAAACTCATCAGCTTTCTGATTTCATCACTATGCAGGCAAGGAAGGCTTGTCTGTATCTCAGAAGCTCTTTGCTTAGCCTAGGAAGCCTTATGCTAAATTCCTTGTCTTCCTGCCAAATAGGATGGCTTCTTCCTGAGTTCTCAGTAAGTTTTATTTAGAAATCATCAATTTTTCATGGGCTGTATATCTCTGTGGCAGGATCCCAAGCAATATTGCTTAGCAGTTTTCCAAAAGGGCTGAAGACAGTTCTTCTGAAGACTCCAGTCATAACTTGCTGACTGCTTTTTCAGACTTCCTTTGAATCATGAACTCAACCAACTTATGATCCCAGCTACCAGATTTTAGACTGATTCTCCCCTCTTCATGAGAAGCAAGTCAAGCAGAGAATTATGCTTCTTTATTCCATTAAGGATCATTAGGAAATTGTCAGCAAACACAATCAAGGAATGTCCCAAACTGCCTGCACAACACTTCAGTCTTACCAGAAACTAGTATATTTTTGTACTAAACAGATAAATACCACATTCTATTAACCTGAAAAGTTGCTATTTTATTTCAAGTTCAAAATGAAATAATTTTTTTAAAAAACAGTGGAAAGCAATGCTTCCATTCCCCAGTGAATTTAAAATGAATCCAAAAAAAAAAAAAAAAAATTATGCCCTTCACTGACAGCATTCTGGGCAAATTTATGCATAACTTACAAAAGCCTAGTAATTTAAAAATAACATTTGGCTTCATTAAAACTTATGGCTGAAGGTGATTTGGTACTTTTCTGTCCTTTGCGCTCACATTAAGTAATTCAATCAAATTCAATTAAGTAAAGGATATACTGCATTTTTTTCAGATGCAAATTTAATATCAAACCAAAAGAATACAATTTTTATCACCAGAAACACATATTTTTTTGGACAAAAACAACAACAACAACAACAACAAAAAAAAAAACAAAAAAACCTACAACCCAACAAGTATTCAGGTAAAAAAAATCCAGAACCTGAATAAAATACATTAAAACAAAAATCCAACGAAAAGGAAAAGCGAGAGAAAGTGGACAAATTATGGTAAACGTTCAACCATTTCATCTTTACCAACAGATTCATTACAGCAAGTAAGTTTAGTGAAAGTTTGTCATCAGCTTTATCATATGTACAATGAGATTGCAAATGTCTCTTATATTGAAATTACTGTTCCAAATATTTTTAGCTGGCACAAATGAAAATCTGCCAGAAGTGTTGCCATGCTATGATTGCATGGATAATAAATTTCCTTATGTGATCACCATGTAAATTACCCCTGAGAACCTATTACAGCAAGAACCAGGTAGTTTTAATAGATAGCACTGCAGTAGTTGGCAATCATCTTAATTATAAAAAATTATGTGAAGAAACCTAATTATAAATGTTGCAATCAAGGGATCTACAGGGTTCAGTAGAATTATCAATACGATAATTAACTTCCCAAAAGATTTTAAGTCTTTCTTAAAATGGTCAGCAACAAAGACTTTCGAAATATCTTCCCATTTTAAAGGCACATTCGTCAGCAAATCCTAAAGTACTGCATAGGGAGAGTGCAATTGCTATTCCCTGTTTATATCTATGAAGACTGCAATGAGTATTAAGTGGTGTTTTCAATAGTTACACTTAAATCGATACGCAATAATCAGCTACACAGACATTATTTAAAAAAATAACTGCCTCAGCCTCATTCAAGGCTCATTTTGAAGGTCACAGTTTCTCGGTCACAGAGAAGAAACCTGGTCTCCTGGCTCTTGTTCAGGTATCTTTCAGTGCATATGATTTGTATTCAGTGAGGAAATGTAGCAGCAAGAAGTGACATTTTTCTTAAAATACATCACAGTATTCATTTTGTCTTTGTGCTTTTGTATCCTGGGTATCAGTGTAGCACATAAACTATTCTCATTTATACATTTAAGTTCATTATAGTCTCTTCTGTAGCTGAAATAAGGTCTTGTTTAGAACATGAGATCTGTATTTGATTTGCTCTGTTGCATTTAGTGTCTGCTCGTATTATTCAATGTCTTTATTTCCGCCAGCGTCAACTGCCTGCCACTGAGTTGATACACGTGCAGCCAGCCTCTCCTGTCTGAAATTCCAGATAGGAAGAATACTGGAGAGGAATATTTAGAATATATCCTGTTTTGAAGGTGGCTGGTGTGAATACCTCAGTGAAAATTGTTTTACTGTCAGGGCTTAAAACAAAAAAGTTAACTTGTATAATAAAAAAATAAATGGAATAGGAAGACATCTGTATTCCAAAGCAGACCAAAAAGGCACACTAATTAATTTCAATATATATCTTACATGCTTGTCTGCTCTCTGCTGGATACCTGTCTAACTAATGGACTGTCATTGTCTTTTCTTATACTATATCTTCTTCTTCCTCTCTCCCTTTTCTTTTTCTTTTTAGTAGAAGCAATTAAAAAGTTAAAATCAGCTACAAGGAACAGAAACAAAGGACTTCTAATGATAATTATCCATCACCCTACAGCTTTTGTAGCTGTTTAAATGATCTTTCCATTTTGAGGACACCTTTTCTCTTCTTTTAGATTTACTTCCTCTATTGTTTCTGATTTTTTTTATTTATTTATTTTTTTTAAAAAAACTCTTATCTTCTTTCAAGATTGCATTTTTTTGCTGCTTTTAAACATAATGAACAGTCAGTCTTAGTGGCACTGATGTCTCATTACAGAAGGAAGCCTTCATCATTGCAACCCAGACACTATATTAGTATTATTCCTATATATAGACATTTTAGGAATTATGAGGTCAGTACTCAGGCAAAGCCTTTATGGACAATTTAATGAAACCGAAATTTTAAGTCTTAAGTGAAAAATGTAACTTCTTGGAATACTTTGGAGAAAAAGCATTCTAACAGAATGTCTCACAAATTGAATGAAAGCAGTGTTGTTTTTGCATCCTCAATCAAAACGAAGCAGAAATTCTTTTACCCAAGACAGGGAAGCAAGGTGTGGTTTCCATAAATTTATGACCTGATTAAAAACTCCATCATGATTTACTCTGAATCTGTCTGATCTAACAAGTTAAGCAGCTTGAGATCTTAATCGTATGCAACAAAAAGTAAGGAAGGCAAATTAGCAAATTATGAAGTGAATGTATAAGAGGCTAAGATTCTTTGGTCTACACAGTAGGCCAGATTAGATAACCAGAAACAGCCTGCCTTTCAGCTTTAAACACAATAAATCTGTAAATACTGAAGTGCAGAAAAAAATTAAATTTGCCATTTCCTTTGGTACTCGACATTATGATGAAGACTTATTTCACAAACTTAACAGCTGCTGTCTTCTAAGTGAATGGTAGTGCTCCTTAAAAAAAAAAAAAGACGCGAGGTCTTATTAGTGACACTCACAACACAAGACTTAAAAGAATTCTTCCAGCGTTTTCCTCTGTGTCTTTTCTAGCTGGAAATCAAGTGAATATAGAAAATTCTGCTAGCTTGTTAAAAAAAAGAACAAAAAGAAACAAGATTAGGTGCAATTTCCAGTGGTCATTTTGCTGATGATCACAAGAATTCCCTTCATAACATTATCAAGTGCCACACCATAGAGTTTCCATTTAACCTCCATACTTCCATAGAAAGTTGTTTCATAATGTGATTCTCTTTTGTTTAGGAGACTTTTTTCAGTTTCACACCTTAATTTACAGACAAAAAATTGTTTAGTTTTACTTTCTTTTCTCATACTGTTTACTCTCCATGGCATTTATCTTTCAGAGTGTGCTGAGCAATTACAGACTATTTCAGCTTGCTTTCAGAGAACTAAACAAGCGGTCTGTTCAGAGAGTACTCTCACAGACAGGTACAAACACATGTACCATCACTCCACCCATACCTGCAGTGAGCCAGATGAGTCACCATTCCTGAGATCTCCCAGCTGCACCAGTAAGGAACTATCACAGTTAATTCTTAAGAATCAGAGTGCTCTTCTCAGTGCCAACATTGCTCTAATGTTGCCGTGTTGTTTAGGAACTAGTGAAGGACTGCACCAAGGAAACATGAACTTCAGGTCATGCATTTATGAGATCTTCCCCTTAGTTTCTCTGTAACTGTAGCAGTTTTAATTCATCTGCTCTTGAACATGGGTGAAAACAACTACATGTTATATGCCATCTGAGATACACTAAGTGTTTTACCTATGTTCATTATAATTGCCATTAAAGCAAACAAATAAGAAAAACATCTGACCTGGTGTAGTCATCCTCCACAAGCATGTGCTTTGGAATGGGTGAGTATCTTCCAGGTGAGATAGGGGCCAGAGATGCCTTGTACTCTAAAGTGCCATTGTTTCCAGAAGAGAGTATATGATTTTCCATTGGTGGAGAATAAGCTGTTGGTAAGAATAAGCATTTCTAGTTAGCCACTGTTGATAACAGCAAATAATAATAACAATAATGTGGCTCATTTTGCAGGAATTGATTCTTCAGAGGGATCTGAATAAGAAAGAATAGATTGTGAGACTGAAAACAAATAATTTCTTTAATCAGAACAGACTGGAAGAAGGAAATGTATATAGGGTAAAGATTAAGAACACACATCACTTTGGCTCCCATACATAGAAGTGGGAATAAAACACTAAGAATTAAATGCAGGATGAGATTAGGAATTTTATGGATGACAAGAATTACTTATGGTGGAGATTTAAATTTGTGATTTACTAAAGGTTCAGCATTTCCTAATATAATTGAAATTTCAATACCAGTACAACATGGTAAATTTGTACATAAAATAGAAATACGATACAAATCACATACAAATTAATGAAAAATTTTGATAATTACATGATTGTGTTGTATGACTATCTTGCATATTTGGATTTTGTTATTTGCTTGCTTTTTGCAGTTCTCAAGTTACTAGCAATAGCTGTAATCAAATATATAGTTAATATAATTAGAAAAGAAAAAATGACAAGTAGGAAAAACAAAGATGAGCTACAACTAATCTTCTCATTAAAAGAAATCTTTCTAGTCTTACTTTAAGTCTTTCTTTCAGACATTCAGGTACAGAATGCTTCAAAGCAAAATATCTCTACAGGGACAGGCCATTACTGATACTGAAATACTCTGAACATGTAGGTATAATGAAAAGTTCCCCATGGATACATGAATCTCTATGCACCAACAGCCTGGGATGGGCTACTGCAAATCTTTTCAACCTTTGCTCCCTCTCTGGAATTGCGTCTGTCTTCTCATACCCTGCTGATCTATAATCTGACATAATAAACACACCCTTTTAGAACACCCAAATTATTATTTTAGAAAGTATTATAGAGCAGGAGATTGGATGGAGACATTTAGCTGTTTTACTTGTTGGGCTTTGCTAAGATCCAGAGCAGACTACTACTGAACAACCATAATTGCCATCTGTTGTAACATTTGCTAAGTAAATAGTTATCCTCAGCACAGTTGAATATACCACCTGATGTGCACGTTACAAAACCTTCCCTGTTATTTTTATAAAGCAGTTTGAATAAGGAGGATTACAGATATTATCTTTCCCCTTGACTACTTCATTTCACAGTAGCAATGCTCTGCAAATGAGCAGAGAAAATTAATATCTGGCTTTTATTGAGAAAATCTACCTTTCCCAGCCGCTGGCTTCCTGGCCACAAGTGCTCCTAGTGTTACTGGCAGAAGATCAAGACTTGTATAGATCAGTTGCTAAAGCTCTTTTCAAAAATTAAACTACCACACAGTTGTTAGGCGGAGCAGCTAGTCCCTGCTGGTTGGTAGTAGAACCCAAGGCAATCACTTTTTAGTGAACAATTAAATGAAGGAAGGGAGATTCAGTAACAATATGGATAGAGTGACACTGTAAGTATAGGGAGCTGCAACTGAAACATTAAGACTACATTTATGAATGAGAAGGGAATGCGAATATCTCAGTGTGGGAACATCAGGAAGACTGCCAGAAGGAGGCCTAAAAGAATTGAACATGTTGATTGTACCTAAATTCAGCAATAGGTTATCAAAACCCAAAATAACCAGGGGCAACTTCCCAGGAGAGCCCACAACCCAACTAAAAGAAAAATTTGAGTTATTAAGAGATGATAGCAAGAGATAAAGACTTGATAGGAGTATTGCACACTCGTACTGGAAGACATAGGAAAAGAGAGTAAATCCAGACAGAAGATTCTAATCACTGTTATCTCCTTAGGGCTACAGAAAACATATTGTCTAGGAGGTAGGCCTTAAGAGGGTGATGTATATGTATTGATAGGGATTCAGAGATGCCCATCCTTGCACTTGGGCATCTCGGGAAATCCTGACAGGCTCACATTTCTTTCTACGTAGACACCACATGCCAGTGTAGATGATTTTCAGTGCAGGGTATCACATGCAGAGTAAAAACAGGTTGTTTTAAAATAGTCTATCTCTCCAATAAAATCCTTCACTGAGCTTTACTAATAACTAAACGACTAAGAGAACTTCATACAATAACTGAAAACATTCAATACAATGACAAAGTCTGTAATGAAGGAGCATTTGTTGAACATATATAAAGTTAATGGACTGACTGACAATGATGCAAAGTGGAACAGGAAGTTAGGAAGTGGATACACATGTAAAAAAAAGCAGATTTATGCAGATAGAGGGGTGATTTTACATTCCAAATAAATATTTCAGGCAAATGTCTATTCATTTTTCACAAGCTTTTCACTGTTTGCTTGGATATTTTGCTGTTTGTACTGATTTTTCATTGGACAGAGGATGCCTGTCTACAAATCCCATCATATTTCAAAATACACTTGCATATATTTTTCACTGTAATAGGCACAAGAGTTACAGATTAACCTGATCACTTGGACAATGGCTTATTTGAGTCCGCACAGCAATACATTATCTACACTTCTACTTTTGCTGCAAATATACTTTAGTTGAGCTGCACTATTTACAATATTTCGTAAACACAGTATACTTAAGTAGCAATAAACATTTCATTTTTTTGTAGTCTTCCAAGCTGTTTCATAACCTTTAATAGGATACTTTAGACAAGCTATGAAAAAACCACAATCATCTGATGAACTCATCTCTTACAGAAAATGAAATGCAGTAGTCACTTACAGTGAGTAATGTCTGGTGGGCCATAAGGATCGGTCATGTAAATGGTGGTGGGCTTTCCAACTTTTAGATACACTACATCTGATGTGTTCTTCAGTATCGCTACTGCCTCTTCATGGGTAACTTCTTCTAAACTATAATTGTTTACCTTAAAGGAAAAATCAGACAGGTGAGTTAGGATGCGGCAATGGACAAAATGACACAGTCTTGCAGTTTTCCGAGTGTTAGAAAAACTCAAAGAGCACTGAAGATTATCGTAATAGTATTACAGAAGAATATAAAATAAAGTTTTCTTAGCATGTGTTTATTCAAATACTGATGTAGTATTTTTGATAATACCACAGAAACATGATGGGTTTAGATGGTCTTGTTAGTAGTTAAATCCTTTGCGATTCTGCTGCCAGTATCATCATTAGTATAAAACTATATTTTAAAATAATTTAATAACATTACATCATTTATACAAACTGCCTATGTTATTTGACCTACCAACCTCATCTGTCCAAAACTATCACACAGAATACATGGCTAGGACCTCAGATATACTTAAGACCTCAAAATCTTTTCATCCGTAATATGTCATTATACAAATAATATGAGAGAAAGTAATATAAAGAATGACGGGATGTCTATGAGATGCAGGAAATGAAAAAAAAAAAAAAAGCAAAAAAAAAAGCAGTTAATCAGTTTTCTGGAAACACAGGAGAAAGATGCTGAAAAAAAAAAAAGAGGATGAAGTACTGGTTCTGTGCTCTGTCCAAGAAGAATAATACTCAATGATAAGAGGACAGGATTACAGATCAAAGAGGGATGGAGGCAGTAAGTCTTGACTATTTATGCTTTACTGCCAGAAAAAAGGAAATTCAAAGCAAAGTGTCAGAAGTGGTTTATTGTAGAAGGGTATACAAATTATTCACATGTAAATCCACTACATCTACTAATGTCAACAATAGGTGTGCGCTCCTATGAACAGAATACTAAATGGTCCCTGTACTAAAAAGTATACAACCTGAATAAAAAGTATACAACCTGAATAAAGTAGTCACAGGACAGAGGAAAGAGGTAAAGAAGAATGTAGATACAGCTTTCAGATGTGTGGTGTAAGGCAGAAGAAAAGGCTACATTTCAAGGTGAATGTCATACATGAAACATTTGACCGTGATTTAAAGCACCATCCTTCAACTTTTACAGTTATTATAAGGATTCCTTGTAAACTTTATGCATGATGGAAGAAGAAGCTCCTCAACTACAGTGTGACAAAGTACAGCACTAAATCACATAAGGCAATATATACTTTCTAGGGAATTTATTTTCAGTAAATTATAGGAAACTTGGCTGTTACACCAAGCTACTGGCAAAGGTATTAACTGGTAATTGGTAACTGAAAAGAAATCCAGTTTTTATGAAGCACAGGAGGACTGTTCATATTCAGATGATATCAACAGCAATAGAAAATGACTGCTCTCAGATATTATTGCTAAATGCAAGGATTCTGTTTAAATTTTGATCCTTGCATAATTCTCAGACTTGCTTTTAAGGTTGATTGAAACAGGCAGTGACAGGCGTATTATAACAACTTGACATGAAGAGCAATGATACAATCTAATGCTCACAAGAGAGCTCCTGGCACTGTATGATGTATTTTGGCAGGTCTTCTTTTTAAATGGAAGTATGATCCTTACCTTATATAAATTTCTTTTTTTTTTTTTTTTTTTAATTTTTTATAAATCAAGATGTGCTGTTTGACTGATGGAGACAAGAAAGTGGTGTTTTGCC
>JAOWBP010052082.1:0-13853 GCA_028571105.1 Tragopan temminckii
AAGAGAATTGAAATGGCTGATGCGCATTTGCACTGTGGAACACGTGATTTGGGTAAAAGCCACCAGGTTCCAAACAGCCTTAAAATTACAGGTCTCTGGGGACCAGGAGTCACTTAGCTGGATGCAGCCTCTGCCCCACTTCTCATTTAGCCGTGGCTCTAAAGCATTCTAGCTTGCTGTACTCTGCATAAGCGTCTGCATATTCATCCAAACAACCTGTCACTTCAAAAAACGTTTTTCTTTAAAAACTTACAGTTCTTTCTAAGCGTCACTATATCAGAAGACCTTACTCAACATAAGCGACAAGGGTAAAAACAGGTGAATGTTGGGCAGCGCAGTAACCATGGCACCACAGTACTGCAGAAGGGAAGGTTAAGTTGTGTCAGGAACCATTTCCTTTCAGGACTGGAAGTGTAGATCTTTGTGTGTTCTGGGAAAGCAAAGGAATGTTGCATCTCTGCATGTTGTAGCCTTTGATGCAGAGGTTTACCCTTTGCCAAAAAGCAAATTCTATAGCGTCAGCATCATCTGAGATTACAGAAGTATGAACCAATGTTAGAACTAGACAGTGCCTAAGGTGCCCCTCTGTGAGTGCTGTGTATTTCATTTTCCTTTACCCCTGTCTTTATTCTTTTTTTTTTTTTTTTTTTAAGCGGGAAATTAAAAACAAGAAAACTGGTATGATAATGACTTCTTTTGTTCATGTGCAAAATCAACGTGAACGTGAAAATGGCATTGAGGCCGGGGATGCACTTTCAGGGAGCCGAGAGGAGAAAGGCTTTTTTACTTTTGAGGTAAATCCCACGGAATTGTTTTGCTGTGGAATGAGGTTGGGATCCTTTGGCATAGAACCTTTGCCCAGTGAAGCCTAGCAGCGTGTCAGGAGCCTGAGAGCCACGGCTGACCCAGACCAAACACGTTTCCTTCTGGCCCGTGATGGCTGAGCTGTGCCTGCAGTGCAGATGGTGTGGAACACTGCCTTGTTGTTGCCTCCAGTTTTAACTAACACAAAGCCTCTTCCCCGTGCTTTTGTTTAAAATATGCAGGAGGTGTCAGAGCGAAGCGCGGTGTCTCAGGCTAGGAGAGTGCCCGGCGTCTCTTTGTAGCGGGCTTGCAATCAGGTATAAATTGAAATACAGCCATGTAGGCGTGGTAGAAGCGCTCTTGTCTCTACCCTTTGCAAACTGTGCACTTATGTTTTAATACTAGCAGATATCAGGCAACGATTTTATTATTTAATTGTTCAAGGTTCCAAGTACTGTAAATACGGTCTTTGTAGTATGCACGTACAGTACACAGAATTCTTTCCCTTGGAGCCTCTCAAGGAGTGTTGCACGTACATAATATCAATCTCAATTGATTCAACAGAAACCAAGGAAAAGAAACGGGGCTTACGCCCAATTTAAATAATGAATGGAATCAGACCCTCAGACCTAAGCAGCGAGGAGTTCCCAACCATAGTAATCCAGGTCAGCCTTGACAGTTTTGTACAAAACTCTGTCCAAATGATCTAGATTAGGTCCGTGCTCTTTCCTAGGGAGGAGCATTTACTTTGTGTCTTTTTCAAGCCCATTGCTCTTAACTCTGGGAACTCTGTATTGCATTCATGATGTGCCAGCCTTATCGTGATTCAGCTATGAAACAGTTTTTCAGAACTGTACAACTCTCGCATTCCTATTGGAATCAGTCTAGAGCTTTATTTTGCATTCAATTTTAAGAAATAAGATACTGTTACAAACTTCTTGTTATGTCTCAAAGTTAACTTTTGCATGGCAGAGAGGCAATGTTCTCCTTGGAAGGCTTTGTTCCTCCTCATTGATTCTTGTGACTGATGTGTTTGTGTGGAAAAAGTTGAATGAGATCTTGAAAACATCGGTGTGGTTCATCTGTATTTCTGATATTCAGTAGGCTTTGTGTTACACAATTCTGTGTTAAAACCTAATGCCTTTCGGATAAGGGTAAACCTTGTAGGACAGTCCAAATTATTATACACAAAAGGTATGAGTAGCTAATTGATCACAACTTTATTATTGTATAATTTGCCCTCCCCAAATTGTTCACATATTTTTTTTTTTTTTGCTACTGCTAATGTTTTCCTTTTATATTCTGCTTCCTGGACAAGTCCGAAAGCTCTTCGTTCTCATTTGTGCAGGATACTTTTTTAACCGTCTGCTACATTTTCCCTCTCTGTTCAGTTTGCTTGCAGAGTAGCTTGTTTCCACAAACAAGATTTGAAATAGCACAGATGTCACACTCCATTTATAGAAGTTCATTTACTCATTTATTGAGTCTCTCTTCAGTTATAACCATAGCTATTTATATCAAATAAAGAAAAAACAGGACAGGTAATGTGACTCTTTCTAAGAACCTAGCAAACCAAGCTTTTCTAAAACTGAAGCGAAGTGTTTGCACCTTCATTATATGTCTCAAAGAAGGGTAGTTGGCTCTCACCAACGCTTAAGTAAACATTAGTAAGGAATAAAGCAAGCCTCGCTGATTTTTTTTGGTTAAGAATTCAGCTTCTTGGTGTAGTGGAACCAACCTTATTTTTCAGAGCTTGTGTTTCAGTTTCTTATGGTCTTCTATATATTTATACTCTGCTAGCAAAGATTGATTTAGGATTTCAAAAAACAGTTTAGTGAGGTGTATCTGAAATGTATTTAAAGCTGAAGCGCCTTTTTAGGTTTGTCTGTACTTGATCATTTTCATGCAAAACTTTTATTACGTGTGAAAGAAATGAATTTGTCTTTTCCCATTGCCTTCCCTAGTCACAATTCCAAGGTGTGGTTGGTTGGAGTCACTTTTGCCTGCAATGAAAACTTTTGGTCGTTTTTAAGCTGACTGCCATATATTTCAATCCGTTGTTCAAAGGAAATGAGCATTCAGTAATGTTAAAGGATAACGAGTATGTTTTGTTGTGAAAAGTGTGAGTTCTTGGGAACCTTTTCTACATGCAGTTTTCATTCTAATTCAATTTAAATGTCATTTTTAATCTGATCCATACTTTGACAAAGATGATGTGTAAGAGCTGTTTTTAGCAGTTGGATTGTTCCTTTGTAAAGTATTAAAGCACTAAACCAATTTTTGCAATAGGTAGTAAAACTTGCTTATGTTTTGAAAAACTTCCAGTTATAACTGTCGCACTTTTTATAGCAGAACTGTATTTAATTTCTTTCTTTTATGAAAGATTACTCCAAGTAACTGATAGCTCTGTAATCTGTGTGAATTGACTTCTCCATTATTTGAAACAGAGAGAAGCTATAATGCCTATTCAATAAAATTAACTTATTTCTAAAGTATCTGTTTGCTTGAATTCTTGGTTGTGCTTTTTGTGTACTCTCCTTAGTGTATGTAGGGGAAACTGAAACCTGGAAGAGAAGCACGCAGGGGGCATGCTGCAAACCAGTGGGCTCCTCATGAACTTTCTGTTAAGTCACTGTTTCATTTCAAGATTAATTTGTGTAAACTAAATAATTGGCAAAAGCCAGAAACCAGGCACTGTAAGGTCTGTTCAGCTTTTTTTAATGCTCCCAGCCCCATGGCTGTAAGGACACGAGGCCTCCCCATGCGAGGAGGGCAGTGCTGCAGCACTGTGCTGGGCTCTGAGAGCTGTGGCTGTCCTCAGGGGGTCAGTGCCTGGAGATGACCTGTGTCATCAGGGCAGATGGGCCCTTTGTGGAACAGCTGTTCTGGAACTAGAGTTGGTTGGTTTGGGTAAGTGCAGAAGAAATGATATTGAGATATAGTATGTTATTTAATGGTTAATTGACCTTTTTTTAAAAAACTTGTTTCTGGTATGAATTTGCATGGTGAATACGTGCCTTTGGGTCTCACTGTTGCTTGTACCCTGTGCTGGGCCCTTCGTGGGTCAGACTGAGCCTTCCAGGGCTGTTGCTTAAGTGTATTTCCAGTTCTGTAACCTTCCTTGTGCCTGTGCTTTGACTCTCCTCCTGCTTTTTAACACCTCCCTCGATCTGTAGATACCTGAATTACACTGCAAGTTTTTTTCTGAAGTGCACTACAAATGAACAAGGATTAATTCAGGCAGACCCTGCTGCAGACTGCATTAACAGGTGAGTCCATCATCGCAGCTTCTAAGTTAGTTTCTAGTTCTGTGTGTATGTAGATAATTCATAGTATAAGTTTCAGTACCAGTTAATTTCTTAACTGAAATCTTGTGCATTTATGCCCAAAAAATGTCTGCAGTCTTTCTGGGTTTAAGATGTGCAAGGAATTCTGCTTCAGCTGCCCTTTGATCAAGTCTTTTTCTTGTTTCCTGAGCAAGAGCTGTGCACCTGGTGTGTAAGGGGGTGAAATTTGTCTTTCTAAAGGCCTGTCTTAATCTTTATTCTATCAAACAGTTTGTACCCAGTTTACCAAGTAGTCTAGATTACTCTGTATTAGGATCCTGTATTCTGCTAATATTATTAATAATTCATTAAAGTGCCTTTCTCTGATGATTGATAAAATTGTTTGTTATTGTGGGGCTGACTACTGTGGGTTGGTGTTAAAGTGTTTATCATTTAACCTCCTAATCTTTTCAGGTATGCTAAAAAGCTTTGATAGGGCATAAGTCTTATAACTTTTTTTTTTCTTTTTTTCATTTTATCATTCTTTCATTCTTGATTAAAGTTCTTTATTAACCATTTTATTATTTTGCTCATGTTCACAGTACACCTTTACCTTCAGTAGTTGCTGTTTGATAACCTCTTTGAACTGGATATAAATCAGGTAATAAAATAGATTCCAAAACAAAGTTTCAAATCTTTGAACACACCTACCTGTTCTGCAGATCTCAAAGGTTTCCATTGGTTTCCATGTACCAGTGTGCTAACCACCGTTAGGATTTCCTTAATCCCTAGCACAAACGTACTGGACCTGAAGACAGACAGAAGATAAGGATCAGTGGTGTTAGGGACCTGCTCACACCTCTGTATTTGTAGAAGAGTTGTCTTGACTGGTGAGACTGGACTGCAGAGTAGTATAGAGGAAATGACTTAGGAGTGTACTAATGCTGTTCAAGGTTACTGCTCTTACCAGGAACAAGTAATAGAAATGTTTACAGGAAAGTTCCCTGGAGCATGATGGCTTTACATCTCTTCATCTTCTGACTGGTAGTCAGAGCAGCACTGCTACCAGACAGGGGAGAAGGCTTAGGGATGGCACAAGGAAAGATTCAGGGTACAACTTGAACTGCAAACTGGGGGACCTTTCCAGTAGAGGAGAGCTTCCCATATGTCGTACAGTGCCTTGCCTCCAAAACAGTATTTTGTATCAGAATAGATTTCTGTCAGTTTGACTTCCTGAACCGACTTATTGCAGGATTGTGTGAATACCAGCACTGGCACAAAGGATGCGATAGAAGGAGAGGTGAAGGACTGCAGGACAACTTCCTTCAGGCCACTTATAAAACACACCCTTCAGATGGGGGAGAGGATGAAATAATAGCCAGAGAAGGAAGGATGCGGGGGATAGGAACTTTGGATTCTATCTGCTGGTCCAAACATAATATGAAAGTGAGTACCCAAGCTTGCTTAAGAATAAAACATGAAAAATTAAGCCCTCCAGAGGTAGTGACTCAAATCTAACTTTGCATGTGATACGTCTAAAGCAGTTTATAAATCTCTTAACCAAAATATGTTGCTATCTGAACTGGAAATACTTTGAAATATAACACCTTTGAGTACCTAGTAGGGCTATTTGTGCACTCATCTTTAAATGCTAGTTTCTAGGAATATTGTTCTTATATATAAGGATATTGTAATATTAAACTTGCCTTGCTGAGTGATACTGAGTTTATGTTACTTTATTACAGTGGTACACAAAATAATTAATCTGTCCTTTTTTTAGATTGATCTAGAGGCTACAATTGTGCAGTTGTGCAATATGATCTGATTCCTGCATCCATCCAGAGCTGTGTGAATTCCACCAGTGCTGCAGGAAAACCCAGGGCAGACTCCTTTGAAAAACTGGAATTTGCACTCATAAACACCTCAAGACGTCCCTGGGGGAAGGACATTAAAGCAATGTAAGGCATTGCTTGTAGAAATCTAGCATTGGTTGTCTTTTCTGATGAGGATCCCAGTCAAAATCCACACACTCAGCTTCCTTCTGCTTGTCTTGGAGACATGTTTCATTTTTTACTGTGTGCTCAGAGCTACCATGGGAGAGTGGATACAGAAGTTTTGAAAATAGCACTCTGATTTGTCCTTGTCTCTCATCTCTAAGAAGTTTAAATGAGGAAAAACAGTGCTCATAAGGAACGGTTTATTTGGGGTCTTCCTGTAAAACGGCTGTGCTTCAATGAACCTTTCTCTCATGGTTTCACTGCGCTGACCACAGTTACCAGTAGTAGGCATCTTCTCATCTGCTGTGGGGATGCAGGAGGCCCTGCTGCCACCACAGGCCACTGCACAGAAGCAGTGAAAGGTGCCCACGTCTGCAGAATGCTGATACAAAAGGAATTCTCCTCAGCCTGTTGGCTTCGCCCAAAGCAATTCCAATTTTCTTCTGTGAAATTATTTTCCTTGCCAAACTAACTAGCATCTGTAGTTGCTACACAACTTACTATTAATGCTTCTTAAAGGCAGAGGTAGCATCTTTGCTACAGGGAAAGTTATTGTAATTATAATATTTTAAAAACAATTTTTCAAAAACCAGTTTTTCATTTGATATGTATACAGATGGCTCAGTCAAACCCCGCGTGTAACTGGAATATGTTTCTGAAAATCAGAGGTTTTTTGAATCTTCATCTGAGCCAGATTTCTAAACCTTGGGATGTATGAGATCAATGAATTGCAGGAGAAATTACTGATCAGGTGAACTTCCCCCTGGCAACAGAGAGCAGCTCCGTAGTCAGAATGGTTAGATAGCATGTAATATATTGGTTATCTGACTGTAAGTAGTTAGCCTGAAAAGAAGTTTTACAACATGAAATGTAAGTGCTAACTTGACTTTACTTGAAATGAGGAAAAAAAAAAAAAGTGTCATAGTGCGGTGCGGAATAGTAGCAAATTTAATTTCTTCATTCTACAGGAAATCATCCTCAGGATGCTCAGACTTATAAAAAGGTTGAAAACTGCAGAAGTGACTGGAATGAAAGCCAAGGAGACCCAACAGGCTGTAACTCCTCCAAGAGGCTCAACAGCATGTAAGTTGTGACATGTCTAGGATTTTCTACAAAGTAAAGACTCATACATCAGACTTCATCTGCCAATTGTAATGAAAATCCTGATCACTGAATTGAAAGAAGTAGGAAGAAAGTGGTTTAAATGGCAGTGCCTAGTGTAGGCCCCGGTTATTAATACGTTTCAGTTAGTAAGTCTGTGTATGTAGTTATTGCAGACAGACCAGAAAGAACTGCTTTCTTAAGGCCCTGCCCTCACAGGGTGTGTAGGAGCAGCAAGCAAGCTCTTTGGCACAGTTATAGAGAAAACAAGCACCCAGCCTGGCCCCATGAAACCTTCTGTTAGACCTCACAGATGATCCTCATCCTCTCTCTATTTCCACAAGTCTGTGTCCGTGCTGTTCAAAATTACATTGCTTGAACCTCCTTCCTCCTCAGGCAGGTGCTGCTGTCAGCTCAGTCTGTCATCTGCTTTGTCCCTGGTTGTGTGAGCTGCCCTGGCTCCTGCCCCAGGGTGACTGCTGACAGCTCAGGAAGATAGATTTCACAGCAGCATATTACACCCGCTTTCTGCTGTGCACCAGCACGGTCGTTTTGGCATACTGATAAATGCAATATAGAAGAGTCCAGTTAGATCTGAAGTTCAGTTTCCTGCCCAGGGAATAAAACGTGCTTTTGGTGTTTCTGCTCTAGAACTGAAGGTAAGTGTGAAACACTGGAGTTAAGAAATGATGGGGATATAATCATGGGAAAATCGTGATATCTCTTTGCAGTGCTTATAGGTAATGCTCTCCAGTTAAAGAAGAGCCGTGAGTTTAATGGGGCATCAGTTGCTTGCAAAAACTGTCACTGATGTCTTGTCTTCTCTGCAGGATTCCAGAAAAACAGAAAAATGCTCCATCTACAGGATTTTATGTGTTGACAGGTGGTTTGTTTAAGAAGTATTGCTTTCCTTCTTTAAGGAAAGTTTTTAACTACAGAAATTATCATGAAAAAAAAAGATTTTTCTAGGCAGTGCTCTGTGCCCACATCTCTGGGGGATGCCTATGGGTGTCAGTGGCTGTGTCTCGTTTGCTGCTTGTCACCCAAGAGTTGAATGACCTCCCTGAGCTTATTTCCCACGTTGCAATAAAAGCTGTTGCTGTGTGATGGACTTTAGGTACTTGTTGTGTATCAGGCTTAGACTTGGACAGCTAGGGGTGACTATGTATCTTATTACTGATAAGACCTGTACCACAGCCACTCTGCTTTGCTTTTGGCTTCTGCCATTCATACAATGACCTGGTTTTTGAGGAAATAATCAGAGAAGCCAGAAGCTCAGGCATAAATATCTCATGAATCTGGGCTTCTGGGATTTGTAGACAATACTACTCTGACATTTTATTATCAAAAGTAATTGGACACATACAAAATACGGATGCTTCAGCTTCCCTTTTACTGTACAGTGCTTTGCATTATTTACAGGTGGCTAGCACGGGGTAGTTCAGATGCTCGTTACAGTTTGTCACATCTACAAACCTTTTTAAAATTAGAAACACCGTTCATTAGCAGAGACACCCTGCAGCATGTCATCATTCTTCCAGTTGTTTTTTTAACTCCTCAAAGCTGACGTTTATCTCCCCGAGCATAGAAATAAACAGATCCTCAACTACTGCATTTGAAAGAGGGTCTGTCTAATTAGAGGCACAGGGGCAAGTGTTTATCAGGCGGGAAAGGTATGATGAGGAAATAATACTGATTACTTCCCAGGGCTTTTTCCTAGCTACAGCCTTTCCCAGACCTCAGTCATTCTTTGAGGAAATGGCAGTCCTAAGTTAAAAAGAATTTTTTGTCTGATGCTTTTCAAAGCTAAGACACTTTTATGGGCACCTAAAAGAGAGTTATTGTTTTAGACATTATTTGGCCGCTGCCTCCTGACACGTTCTGCTCCTGTTAAACATTTCACATCAGTTTTCCCTGTGCTGCCAGGAATGTACAAGCTTGATTCAGTCTAAGACAAAGTGACCCCTCCGGTAGAAAAGGTGTTGTGTAAAGTGAAGGTGGGCTGTGGCTGGGTGGCAGTGAGCTGGTGCTGCTCCAGGGAGGAGGGCGGAGAGAGCACTCCTAGCTGCAAGGCACAGTGCAAGGCTGAGCAGCAGCAGGGAGGCTGCTTGGAGACAGGTGCTGTTCAGAGTGAGGTGGGGAATGCAGACACAAACAGAAGAGCTGGGCGAAGCTCTTCTGGTTTTGTTTGCTCAGAGAATATTCTCTCTTTGTTTATTAAGAAAAAAAAAAAAAACCAGCAACCAACCAACAACATTTTCTGGCTTTAAGATCCTCGTACTTCAGGCAGATGATTTTAAGGACCTGCTTTTCCACATTAGACTGGTATTTCTGTGTTTCACAACTGCTCTGGGATGAGTGTTGCACGTGGCTCCTGGGGTTTTCTAGCACGTGGTGAGGGTTCAGCAACTTGACTGTGACTTTTCTCTTGCTGGCTGCAGGCAGGGAGCTGGACAGAGCCCGTGCCATTTGTCAGAGGTCAGCCAGCCCTTCCCAAAGCCAGAGTGCAATGCACAGAGGCACCCGCAGCCCCTGCGCAGCTGAGAGCTGCCCTGACATACAGCCAGAGTGCAGCTGCATTTTAAAGCTGAGCATTCATTCCTCTTTGATAACAGTTAAGTGGGGAAATGCTGTCTTCTGGAAATGCTTCCCCTCTCTTAGCAAATGCTGTGTAACATATAATTTTTACAGTGATTTGTAGCGTATTTTTACTCATGAAATAGAACCCTTTTTTTACTCCTCCTTAATCATAGTGGGCGATTTTGTGGAGAATACAAATTTTTCCATCCTTGGACTCCAGGCTTTATTTTTTTTCCTTCCTTATTTCCTTCTGCATTAATTATCCCTCCTAAAAATAGAGAGGTGGAGTCCAAAAATATACAGCGGAGCCTTAATGGAAGGTTCCTTGCAGGGAAGCCAACAGCCAGCCCTGATTTATTCACCCAGTCTTGTTGTTTGCACTGTCCCACCCTCTGCAGGGTTCCTGTTCCCTGGGTTCGCCTCTGTTTTCTCACTCGAGTTATCCAGTTGAGGGCACATTAAGGTGAAACCACCACGGTCCTCAGGGGAAGTTGTAGAAGTTGGGCTGTGCTTAGAGCCTCAGCCTCGCGGGCTCCTCTCCTGCAGGAGGAAGGCAGATGTGGTTCGGTGCCAAGGACCTGCAGCCTGCCCTGCTGCCTGGCTGTGCCAGCACTGAGCTGACTTTGTGACAAACTATCCTGCTCTTCCCAGCCTGCTGTGCATTGCAGTGTGAATGGCGGCTGCTACGTAGGAAAGCTCGGAATTTTTTGGCTATTTCTAGAGCTTACAAAAAGGCTGCTTTTGAAACCAACCTTTCTAATACCTTGTGACTTCATGGGACGTTATTGTCTTGTAATGCACAGGGCTTGAGATAGTTCTTGGCACAGTAACAGAGGTTAAAGGGAGAGAAGCTGTCCTTTGCAGTGAATTCTGCAGTTTGGCATAGGAAGTCTTGGTATAGCCTGGCCTGGGTACCAGCCTAGTGGGGTGCCCAGTTCATCGTTCTCCTTTGCAGAGATTGTGAAGCTGTCACGCTGACTTCTAGATGTGTGATATGAAAGCAAGGCTGTGGTCTGCAAGCTTCCAAATGTGGTATTTTGAGAGACTCCCAAACTGACATCTTTTTTTCCAGGGGGTGGGGCACGAAGCTTGAGAGAAAAATTGCAGGGTCTTTGAAGTGAAGAGCTTTGAAGTTTAAAAAAGCTAGCAAATTCCTCTTGCCGTTCCCTGTCTGTGGAAAATCTGGAAGGTAAGACTTTTAACCAAAACAGCAGGACAAAATATTTTAAAGTAACAGACTGGAGAACTGCAGCATTCGTGTTTTAACTGTTTGTGCAATGGTGGAGAAGGTGACCTTGATTTAAAAAATGTGCACCACAAAGCTCTATCAGTCTGTTCCTTGTTTCTATTCCACTTGGAGGCTTTGAGTGTTCTGACGTAAAACACGTGTGTGGTGAAAGGGGGAGGGAGGAATTTCTCTCTTCCCGTTGCTATTGTGTTTTGTTATGTTTTGTGTCTGTTCCGTTTGTCTCCAGGATCAGAGAAATGACTCAGTAAGTTATCTCCACAATAGGAAAGCATGGGAAAATGCAAACATTGGTCTCTTAAAGACGCACGGTCCTGTTTATTACGCATCGACATATCTCACCATTCAGTCTGTTGGAAATGCCACCACAGGAGCCATTGTACTCCTTCCTCCAGAGCTCCTTTTGGATTTTGTACCTTAGCCCTTTCTTTTCCTCTCTAGAAATTGCCCTACCCCATACACTGATCTTTGTCCTCTGAACTTCACCTTTCCCATTTATTGCTGCTTCTTCTCTTTCCCGTATTATTTCATGTCATTGCTCTTACTATGCTGTCACACACCTGAAACTCTCCAAACACCATCTCTTGTGATCTTGAACTGGCTTTTTTCTCAGTGGTGTCCTCGTGTCCACCCTGCTCTGCCTAACGAGTGAGGGCTACTTTTCGGGTAAGTAGTGTCATATTAGCACAGCTAAATCACCTCTAGTCTTAGGTTGGACATCTTGACATGTTAGGCAGATGTTAGGCAGGGAAGGTAAATCTTCAGTATTTGCAGTGCACAATATAAGTTGGTGATGTTGAGTCCCAAGAGACAAATGCTTTAATAGCAGCCCTTCAGGATACCTGCACAACTTTTCAGTGGTCTTTCTGTAGTCTGAAGAACATGGAAGACAGGGGTCCACTTCAATTTTCACTTCCAACTGACTTATGTGGGCTTCTCGCCAAAGCATGTGTAATGATGGCAGGATCCCAACCTTTAGTCCTGATGGCAGGCGGCCTTCTGATGTTAATACTTCTATACACATTATTACTGACTTGCTAAGTTATTTGTGAGGTGGGTGATAAGGTGGCAATGGTGTGATGTATAAACTTGGGGATGGTGTGATTTGAATTTCCAGGTCTACAGACAGCAATCCTGTTTGCATAAACAACCCACGCAGAAAGAGTGTTGCCTGGACTTGGCCCCTGTGCGGGAAGCAGTAGCACGCACCGTGGGCTGAGGTACAGGATGCGCTGCAAGCGTGGCTACGCCTGGGCCCCACTGTGCAGCCCTCTGCCAAGCGCCCTACGGGCACCAGCCCAGCAGGCTCAGACCTGCCGTGGTGCACTCCAGCAGGCATGCTATCCACTGACGCAGAGAACATGTGTCAGCTAGGCAGAGACCTGCCAACAACTGCACCTCAGAGCCCTTCAGCCCAGCCCTTTATGCCAGCCTCTCTTGGCCTATTGAACGTTTGTTCTTGCCAGCAGGAGCCAGAGATTAAATGTAACTCCTGCGGGTGCCAGTCAGGTTGGGCAGGTTGATCCTTAATTTGCAATTATGATGAGGCAGCAATTACACAACAGAGCTGCTTTTTCTTGGTGAGATACAGTTATTAGAGGAATGCAACGAGGAAGGCTAAGGCCCTCTTGGAATTAAACCTTGCGAAGGAGGTAAAGGATAATGAAAGGGTTTTTTTTAAGAATGTCAACAGTAAAAGGAAGTCTAGGAAAAATGTGGGTCCCCTACGAAATGAGGTGAATGCCTTGGATCCCCCTAATGGGAGATGCTGAGAAGACAGAGATTGTGAATGCCTTCTTTGCTTGAGTCTTTAATGCTAAGATGAGCCCTCAGGAATCCCAGAACCTGAAAGTAAGAGAGAGAGTATGGGGAATGGAAGACTTCCAGTTGGTGGAGGAGGATCTGGTCAGAGAGCATCTAGCCAAAATCAACACACATCAATCCATGGGCCCCAATAGGATGCACACATGTGTGCTGAGGGAGCTGGCAGGGGTCATTGCTGAACCGCTCTCTATCTAATCTTTGGAAGGTGTTTGTGAGTGGGAGAGGTGTCAGAAGACGGGAGGATAGGCAGTGTCAGTCTGGTCTTCAGAAAGGACAAGAAAAAGGATCTGGGAAACTACACACCTGGAAAGGTGGTGGAACACTTTGTTCTGGATACCCTCTCCAAGCAGTTGGGAGAGAAGAAGGTTATCAGTAGTCAGCATGGATTCACAAAGGCAAAATCATGCTTCACCAACCTGGTAGCCTTCTGTGATGTCATCATATCTGGGGAGATGGGGGAAGAGTAGTGAATGTTGTCTACCTTGACTTCAGAGAGTCATTTGACACTGTCTCCCTCTACATCCTTGTTATGAAATTTAGAGAGTGTCAGATAGATGAGTAGATGGTGAGGTGGATTGAGAGCTGGCTAACTGGCAGAGCTCAAATAGATGTCATCAGTGGTATAGAATCTGGTTGGAGGACTGTAACTAGCAATATTCTCAATGGGTCAGTGCTGAGTCATCTTCAGCATCTTCATCAACAACCTGGATGAAGGGATAGAGTCCATCCTCAGCAAGTTTGCTGATGATACAAAGCTGGGAGGAGTGGTTGACACACCAGAAGTTTGTGCTACCATTTAACAAGACCTGGGACAGACTGGAGAGCTGGGCAGGGAGGAACCAGATGAGGTTTAAGAAGACCAAGTGTAGAGCCTTGCACCTGAGGAGGAATAACTGCATGCATCAGTACAGGTTAGGGGATGACCTGCTGAAGAGGAGTTCTGTGGAAAAGGACTGGGTGTTCTGGTGGACAATAGGTTGGCTGTAGCCAGCAGTGTGCTCTGGTGGCCAAGAAGGCCAATGGGATCCCAGGGTG
>JAOWBP010052083.1:0-13844 GCA_028571105.1 Tragopan temminckii
TTTTGTTATTTGTACTGTGGTACAAAGAAAATATTTTGCTGTGTGATGGTTCAAGATTATCTACTGTTCAGCCCAGTAATAACCACATTCTACTGCCTTCTGTTTTCAAAGTGCTTTTTTTTCCCTCTCAAATAACTGAGGGAACTCAAGAGTCTTACACATACGTATAGATATATATCAGATTCATACCTAGGAAAGTGGTTCTAAATGCAGAATCTCCAACCTTTTTTTCAACTTTTTCCCAGAAATTACTAAAATTACATTCTTCTCTAGCATGAAAACGTGTTAAATAATTTTAGTGCTTTCAAATCTAAGAAAGAAAATGTTTCAAAGGCTATAAATGTCTTCAAGTTCTACTACCTCGAAAAAAATACTTTTAAGAATTGCACTAAAAAATCATAGGATTGTAGGGTTTGGAAGGGACTTCTGGGGATCATCTAGCCCAACTCCTCTGCTAAAGCAGGTCCTGGAGAGTAGACTGCACAGAATAGCATGAGCAAACCACCTGCTATGGTATGAGCACTGAGCTAGACTGCCAGCAATCTGTATTGTATCCAAATGGAGGTTGCTGGAAACCCAGGCTAGTGCCTGAATACTTGCAGCAATGGACTGTGAGGTCATCAATCAAGGGGTTGTGATCCTCATTAAGAATTCAGGTGCTAGCAGAGCCCAACACAGCCTCGTACCTGTACCCAGTTGGGCATATCTGCAAGACTTGGAGCATAGAATGAGGCTCTGTTTGTGCTGTGGGGTTACCAGCAGCCCATCCCACAGCACTGTCAGTGTTTCATCAGCCCTGCATGGCTCTGGCAGCTGGGGCCCTGAAAGGTGTGCTTGCACCAGCAGAGATGAACAGTGTGGGGACAGCTCTGGAGCAGCTGGAGATGAGCAGGGACTGGGAGGGTTTGCTGTGAAGAACAGCAGCCTCGCTCTCCTTTGCTGTTTGTGACAGCTTCTGTCTGCTGCAGCGCCAGTGAAGGGAACAGCCTCACCGACTGCACAGCCCGGGACCAGGGAGGTGGTATCAGAATCAATCTGCCCCCTCTGTGGGAACAACTGGGATGATGTGACTCTTGTCTCCGGCAGCTTTGCTACAGCCATGCCTTCTCGTGGATGAAGAAGCCATTCTGCCATATACATATACACAAGATCAGGACATTCTGATGCTTGGTGAGGTCAGATGATTACCTTGAGCGTCCTATCCCTTCTTTGCAGCACAGTGTTTATGATATGCAGAATGTGCATAGGCAGGCAAAGCCTGTGTTCCTGGCTCTCGTGCACAGATTCCCAACCAAGGTCTGCACTGCCTGGATGCAGCACTCGGGAGGAGTCCTCAATAGGGCAGAGCAGAGAGGGACAATCCTCTCCCACTCCCTGCTGGCCATCCAATTTCAGATGCAGCCCAGGATACTGTTAGCCTTCTAGACTGCAGGAGCACACTCCTGGGTCATGTCAAGCTTCTCATCCATCAGAACATTCAACAAATTGCTCTAAAATATCTTCGTTAATTTCTTAGAAAAACATTTTTGCTCTATTCCACAATCCTCTGAAAAAGACGCATATGTTTTCAGGGCTTCTCTTTTGAACAAACAAACAAACAAAAATCATCAGATTCAGCATGCTAATATACAAACTAGTTTTATTACTCCCACATTTACAAATGTACATGTTAACCCACAGAAAAAGTCAGAAAAACTCATAACTTTCAAAATAAATATATTCCTGAATTATCTGTATCTGATTAACAGTTACAAAATTATTAATACGTCAGGTAAATGTCATATTTGCTTCCAAGCCAGTGTTCATTCTTTGTAATTATTCCTATTTTGAGGTGCCTCACTGAAAGCCACGTCTGGACAAAAAGCACAGATTTACACAAGAATTGAACTGATACAACAATTTCCAACAAAGATGACATCATACAGATACAGGAGCAGGGTGCTCGTGAATACAGCCAGGACAGCAGTGCAGGGAATCATGAATAAACATGTCGCATTCCACACAAAATGCATTCTTGCACGTTTTGCATACATAAACCTGAAAAAGGTAGAAAAACGAGATAATTAGAAGAAAATTACCCACCAACACATTACAGTAGAGCAACAGTCATCATCAAGATAGTAAAAACAGATGAAATAGATATTGCTTGCAATATATATCCAAAAGAAACCTTAATTCAGTTGGATTTCAAAGAGCAACTATGTCAAAAGGGTTGAGTTTGAGTCACTGCTTCCACATGCTTAAGAGTGGAACCTTATCCATATAAGGAAATCCTTGCCCACACTTGTATAGCCTCTGAAGTCTCAAAGGCACAACTATGACAGAGGACTCTATTAAGCAGACAATAACACTGCAAGTATTATTTTTTGGCCTCTAGAAAAGTACTTTTTATGACTGTTTGATTCTTTGACTGCTTCTACTTGTCGCACCTCTCCATGCACATTCCAGTGTACTTACATTTTGATCTTTGATTTCTGCTTGGCAGCCTTGACAACACCTAAAAACAAAATTTTGTTTTTAAATTGAAAAGTTACAAGATAATATATAATGGTGTTTAAAAACATATGGCACATATCAGTCATTTCTAGGACAATTTCAGGTATTTAACTGAATGGGCAGATAACTGCTAATGTAACTACAAACACTTTTTCCCAGAAGTGATCGAAAATCTCCAAATATTTAACAGCCTCTCTAGCAGTATGAAAGCCATTGCCAGGAAGGTAAAAACAAAACAAAACAATTGTATTATCAAAGGTAGAGTTATTATCACAAGTTTCACTTGCATACCGTTCTCCCTGATATTCTTCTAGCGGAATTTCCTGAAAGGCATCCAAAGGAAACAAGTGGTGGTAAGACCGAGCCAGATGAGGTGCAGACACTAGTGTAAGACCTGCAAATAAAAAAAAGATACCAATATTACTATAAGAGACAGCTAATTAATACGTAACTCCTTTATTTTGTCCAGAATTCTAGTTAGAAGACTTAACTCAATCTTCAGAAGCACTGAAGAAGGCAGTAGAGGCTTCAGTGGAGGTTACTGTCTTGCAAATCCTGCTTCTCCTCCTAGGTGGCCAGTGAGGAGAGTTTCCTCTTTTCCCTCCTCCCTCTCACTATGCTTTTATTCCATCCCAACTCTGTTTTGTTTTGTTTCCGTGAAAGCAACTTCTAGCAGTAAAGGGTCTGTAAGCCAGCAGTTACAGACACTGCAAACAAATCCTTCAGTGTGCAAATATCTCTGCCAATGTCCTTAATACAACAAACCCATCCTTCCCACAGATGTGAATGGCAGCTTGTCAGTTACCTGTTCCATTCTGGTGAACAACCACACATGTACTAGTCACTGATGTCAGGTAGTAAACTGCCTACAGTTTGTTACATTTTGATACATAACATATTCTTGTTAGCAAGTATTTCTAGTGTTCCTGCCTTTCTTTTTCCATCATCACCTTGATTCCAGGAATCAAGAACAGCAAGAACATTTTTTTATATAATTATTGAGTGAAACTTAACAAGATACACACGTGCTGCATCTAGGCTCAGTGATGTCAGTAACAGTTTTGCACTCACAAGGACTTCAGCAACAGACACATGAACAACAGATTATTCACAGTAAACAGTATCATATAGGTTTACAACGGCAGTTCTGAAAGTCCCTTGCATGAAGCTGAAATTCCAGAACACAGAAATTAAGTAGAGCTGGTCTGTAATTTCTGAGTACAGCTGTATTTTAACACTCCTTAACTTTCTTATCATTAGCACATAATGCATGTGCTCACCTGCTCTTGTTACTCACCACAGATCTTGCATTCCACAGGAAGTTCACAGTATTTGGCTCTGCACTGAGGACAGAAATACCCATCCAGTGTAAGACATGGCTCACTGTTGTTTTCCAGTTGTCTAGAACAGAGGAAGTCAATTAAGTGCTTAAGAGATAACATTGTGTTACTGTATAACTGAACAAACAAACAGTTCTCTTAACAAACAGTTAATTTTCAGTAGCTTCTACACACCACTTCAAAGTGTATGGAAGTATTCAGTAACCACATATTCCCACAGAAGTAAAGCAAAGACCAAATATTCCCGCATAAAGGAGTCAATAAACTTTGGAAAAAAAATTATTAAGGATGCTTGTGCTAATATTTCTGCTTCCCCACAACATTCTGTACTGACTAAGATGCATGTCGATACTTATTCTTTCAAAGAGCAGATTGTTTGTCCTAAAAACTCAGGCTCTTCTACCATCCTTAAACTACAATTCCTTTCATTACAGGGACCAGCACATTAAGCAAACAAGGTTTCAGTTCTGAACATCTTTTTAAAGCCAAGTTAGTAAGCAAATTAAAAAAACTTTACTACAGAGAATGCTCTTCTTTATTATCAATTTTTCTCTGTAAGGATAGAAATATTTAATAAAGAAATGTGTTTAAAATTGGCAGTATCAAGAAATGTATCTAAAAGCCATTTTCTACCGTCAAAAAAATAAACTAACGTGAATTTTATAAAGCATATTTTAAAGAGGTAACTGTGGCCATAGAGTGGATGTGCAAACAAAAGTAAAATTTTCACTGAGCTAGTCATTTTTCACATTATTTTGCAGTATTTTCACTGAAGAGCAGATTTGATACATATTACTCCAAAACCTTCAGTTCTGGTCAGCTCACTGAATTCTCATCAACTCTACTTACGCCATGCTAAAGGACGGCTTTGCATCTTGGTCAGAAAGGGAAGCAATGGTGTGCTGAGGAAAACCTGAAGAGAAAAACATTTTCTATTATCAATTTTAAACAAAAATAATTTTTCAGTTTTAATGGTAATAGAGAATTTCAAATATCATGCAAAACATCTTTTTTGTTTGCTATTACGGGAATTAAAACACTCTTACCAAGCAACAAGTTTTCCTAAGTCTCTACCTACATCCACCAACAAATCCCTCACTGTATTTCCCATAACTGATATTCTTTTTTTCCCATAAACTTTCTATTAACTGCAAGTTACTGGAGCTAGTTTTTGAATAAAAAGCTTAAAAAGAAAATGATGTGGTAAGAAATTAGAAGGAGCACAACATTAATGTACACTTGAACAGCAATTCCTATTACGGGGAAATAGGAGACATAGGATATGCAGACATTAGCTGTAAAATCTCCTTTCGAGCACAGTCTCATCTACCATTATGCTATAGCACTTTATGAAGGCTAAAAGGCATTTGTCTTTCTATGCCAGATGTCTTTACTGCTCAAGTATCCAGTTTATTTATTTATACACACACAGACATACACACACACACAGAAATATATATATCCCCTCTGTGAAAATGGATGAATGAAAGAGAGGAGTCAATGCTCTAATCAGTGCCATTAGTGGTACTATTCCAGTTTAAATCTAGGCTTAAATTTATTGAGAAATACATCAGGAGAAGAAAAGGTACCTAATGCACCTGCTTAAAGGTGCACCATTGTGGTGTGCTTTCTAACAAGCATGTTCAAAACAGCCTTAAAGCCAATTCATCTTATAATATGTGGGAGTAAATACAGACGGAGAAACAAAGCAGGTTTTCATCATTCATTTTTCTAAATATTACATTTACAACAACTGCTACATAGGCACTGTTATTCATCTTCCTGCTAAAGATGCAGTTGAGCAATTTGTCTCCTTTGTTATAAGCACTTTTTAAAAAAGCTTGCTACTTTACAGGAACAACTTTCAATAACTAGAAGTATACTTAACAAAACAAAAGCTAACTCACTAAAAAATCATATAATACCTTTATTATGCTTCTAACCATTTGCTTTGTTTTCACATAAAAGACACAGACAGAAAAAGACAGAAGGTTTGCAGATCTTGCACCAAAACCATACCCTACCCATTCGAATAAGGGAGCACTCCGAACTTGAACTGGCAGGTGGAGGACTAACATGATGCATCAGCAGTTCCTTATAATGACTTTCATCTAAAATAACGTGGTATGTTCCTGCCATGACAAAGAAATGCCTTACTCTCATATTGTGCATTATGAGCAAGAAGACAAGGGAAATGTTCTCCAATTAACAGAAAATAACAACATTTGTATATTAAAAAAGAAACAAAAAGAAAAAAAAACTTTGGTACAAAAAAAATATGTATTTTTTAATCCAAAAAGAAAACATCCCTGTGAATACTACTGAAAACAAGATTTATCATTAATACAATAGAATGTTCACTTACAAGTGAAGGCCCTCAGCTGCACCACCAATTACATGGTAAGAATTACCACTGATGTAATAAATGATACTAACACACTGTATCACATTCCACATCATACAGTTTTTTATGTAGAATCCTGTTTTAAGACATGTATTTCTTCTCTCCAAAGATGCAGCTACCAGCACATACTATTTCCATGAACACTGTATGTCACAGAATTGAGAAACCCTTATACCTCCTGCTAGAACTGACTATTTATTCTTTATCACTAAGATGCATTAAAGAAAACAACAAACTAGTTATTTAATTTTGATTTAATGGTACTTGATCAGTGCCATTACAGTCCTTCAGATACATACCTCCAGTTTCTCGGGTCAGTACTGTACAGACTCGAACTTCAGCACTTAGACCAATGACAGACACTCTGATCTTAACTGCTTTCAAACACTTCATATGGAGAAAGAAAAAATGATCAGATTTATACACTGAGCAGTAAAGAAGGATTGAAGTTGTCAAGTTGTCTAACAGCTTGGAGGCTAAAACTAGTAGTCAAACTTTGATTCTGTACCTTGATTAGCTCATAGATGTTGGCTGGATCACATGTTGTAAGACTGCTGAAGACTATTAAAACCTCTCTGCTTGTATGTCCTGGCATATGCCTACAGAAAGCACACAGTTTACTTCTTTACATTAAGCAACACATACGACAATGTTCCCAAGGACTTTAATGTACTAATATCAGAAAATGAACTGAAAGGAAGTTGATTGTAAAATCCCGAATAACTCTGCTAAGTTCATTCTGAGTTTCAGAATTTCTCCTTCCAAAATCCGATTTTTCCCAGTATCTAACACTTAGTACACAACTGTACAACTGCAATCTGATTGTGATGATGTTCATGTTACCCCCATGCTTTATCCACACACTCCGAAGTAAAATTCACCTTCAAACTAGCAACACCACAGTAAGTCTTCCTAACTTCTTAAAATAGAAGTCTCTTATAGATGAAAATCTACTGCTTTTAACTCCAGTCTTTCCTCTTACTCCTTAATTGAGAACTCTCCTGGAAGCACTTTTTGAAATACATTTTGTGACACTGACTATGATTTAGAGCTAGAAACGCTGCCAGAACAAAACTAGCTGCTAACCCATTTTCACCAAATGCTTTCTTGATCTAAACGACACACACAGCAAAAAATAAGATCTTTAAGTCTATCCTACCTCAAAATCTTACCTTCCTGAAGTCCATCAAAACTTCAATCAGGTTACTGTGATTCGATATGGTTTCTTTTCCTGTTCTCTTAACATTATTAATCCTTAGCTCTCTAACTTAGTCCTCTACTAAAAACACACTGCAGGGTCTATAATCATATTTATACATTATGTAAAATCATCCACCTTTTTTTTTTTAAGATGCTGTTGCTTGTTGTAAGAAGCTTATCTCTAAATGGAAATGTCTTATGTTAGAAAACTGAATGTAATACCTGTCTAGAAGTTAACTCCTTAACAGTTTGCATTACCTGAGGAATCAAAGCCACCTTTTTGAAGACTCACAGCAGCAGAGTGCAAGACACTACTTGTCAAAAACTAAATACTGACTCCATCCCTTCAAAAATTCACCATCAGCATTATCCTGTTAATGGAAAACAAAGAAAATACAGAACCCCATTTACATACTAACTTTAAAGTCTGCATGGCCAAATTTAGGGAATTATATAGAGATGGCTCTCCCTGGCAGTTCATATCCACTGCTTTCTTCAGAGCAGCTATGTGCTTTTTTGGGTTACCTGCAAATGAATAAAACAGTTCAGCTGAAATAACTAGTTTAAAAAATGTAATATTTAAGCTATACATTTTATGAAGTGCATTTATACAGCAACAATTTTCAAACCATGACTTCTAAGTATGTTTTCCCTTAGAAGTGATCCCAATCTAGGAAGTAATCTTTTACAGAAAGCTAGACGTCGCAGGTGTTCCATCCCTAGAAACTTCAAGAAGCCAAAAAGGCAGAAAACTATCATGTATCATTAAGTGTTTCACATGAACAAAGCAGTCACAGAGTGAACTGTCTCACAAACTGTTCCAGTACAAACGAAATTCTATTTCCTGATATCCACAAAGTACCACTTAAGCACCAAGGAACTCTTCTGATTCCTTCAGCTTTTCAGGTAGATAAAGAGACAGCATTTATAACCATATCTCTGAAGACACATTTCTTGCTGGTGACAGAAAGCAAGAACCCAAGAAATCTTGCTTCACAACAACTTGCCAAGCATCAAGGAAAGCACAGCTATCAGCAGATACGAAACTGACATCTAGATTGAGAAATTAACTGCACTGGCAACAGATCTGCAATTTTAAAAAAAGATAGTGCCTCCCTACCTGAAAGCTCTGTCATCTTCTCAGCTCTTTTACTCTTGGTTACAATTAAGCCCATCTGGAGAGGGAAAGAAAACAGCAAAACTTAATGAGTTTAAAAATATGTTGATTTACATCTCTGCTGGTTTTTTTTTTTAACGCCTGTAATCACGAAGATTTGTCTTTTGGTTTTATTCTACATCAGGAATAACAACCAACAACTGTTGGTTGGAGTGAATCTGACTTTAATCAAGTGATTCCTCCATCATTCTGATCTCAGCTACCTACAACAAGCACAGAGAAAGGGACTTCAAATGCCTACCACTGTCTCTTACAGTAGTGAAGAAATACAAGTACTGGACAGAGTCAGAAGGAAACACTGACAGTGGAAGTCCCGCTTGAATGGTCTCCTACTGCAACTGAAACACTGAATCTAATGCACCCCATCATTATTTTACTAGCTCTTACTATATTATGTTTCTTGTTAACTACTGGTTTATACACCAAGGTTTGAAGGATGCCAGATTACATTCATCCAGCATCCTTCAAACCCTGGCACCCTAGCATCCTGGCATTCTTCAACTGCCAAGCTGCGCTGCAGAAAGGGCTCCCTCACGCCCACAAGACAAGCTAAATTTTCAGTTACTTAAACAGAGCACATGAAAGCAAAGAAATACACACGCACACACACAGGCGCTTTATTCATAAGCACAGAGGCAAAAGGTGATCACACTGCCACTCTGTGGAGAGATGGGGTGATTTCAGTCACAGGGCAATCGTGGTGGTGCAGCCCCCAGACGGCTCTGCAATCTCAGAGTAAACCAGCACTGGACTTCTGCCTTTGCCCAGGTACAGTGAGTTAGGATGGTCAGGCGCTTCCTGACCCACCTGGAATTCCTGCTGCCTGGCTTATAACCTCATCTGGAGGCACTGGAATCTTCAGTCTGGAATTCTATTATGGCTGCAAGTTCCAGAATGACTTCACCTGAACTGCGGCCACAATGGAACATTACTGACAGAATTCAATTATCTTGAGGTCCTACGATAATGATCCTAAGCAAAGAGCCCCTTAAGGTTTGCAGGGCTGCAGCAGGCTGCGACCTTTGATGATAAAGTGCTGATTAAGTGCTATTAACAATCACACAATCTAATCTTGTGATTTACTACAAAAGTATTTAATAAATCTTCAATTGCTGCTAAATCAAACGCATAAAAATCTGCTCATGACATTGTTTCTTCCATGGTTTCACTCACCTGACTAATAGGATTTTGGTCGAAGTACTCTTCAACAAAATATTCCAGTAACTATAAAGAAAAAATGAGACTGTTAAAAATTAAACACACGTAATAATTTGCTGCTATAGTATTTGCAAAACAGTTGGGTCAATCAAAAAATAAGGGAGGGGGGAAATAAGCCTGTCCCTGCCATTTGCTGCCGTTTGCCCAAGCCCTTCCATCCTTCTCCTTCCAGTATTACCTATGCAAATCAATACCAGATAGTAGAAATGTTTTATTATATTCACTTCATATGCTGAAGCTCTGTATTACGTTACTTCAAAGACATACCAAAAAGCATTAATCTCTACAAAACCTTCAAAACTCGGTATTTTAATGCTTTGTATTATATGATCTTTCACTAATAACACCGTGTGTACAGTTCAAGTCTGAAGTCTACTATCTGAAGCAGCAATGCAAACTCCTATCTAGCATCTATTCAAACCAGAACTTACAATGTACAATTCCAAGAACAAAAGACTGTTAAATGTGTAATGTTCAATGTTTGTTCTTCAATCCAATATTACAGCCATCATTTCACCTTAGTTTCCACACTACTGAAGATTTCTACTGCTTTTGCTGTATAGAAGTGCTCCGGCAACGTGTTCTAAAGTTACACAGCTTTTACAATTCAAAAAAGGGAAACTAAACTACCCCAGGAAAATCACTGGTCAGCAACAGAAACAAGGGAAAAATCAGTAGGTATGAGAGGAGAGATGAGACTGTGTAAGAAGCCCGGTTGCAGGAGACTGTCATTCTTTTACATGCAAAATAAAACTGATTTACAGAAAAAGAGCGGATTAATAAGGAGGTAAATTTTGAGCACAGAAATACCTTCAAAGTGCAAGTAAGTCTGTTCGGTTTTAAATCTTGGTCCTCCATAGTTCTTGATCCATCAACAACCACATAAAGGTGACGCATCTGCATTATCACCACAAAGCGTTAATTCTGCTACAGGTTTATGCTTTAAAACAAGGACCAAGCTTTTGCATTTTTTCATTTCTCCTCTGAAATGGAACAGAAGGCCATTTATCTCGAAAACCATTCACTGCTCTTTTCCTCTGAATGCCAGCTACAAATAGTTTGCACCCATTTAATGTCTTTATCGGAAGACCTTGGTGTTGCATGAAGCAGTTGTAATCTGCAATTCATGAAAGCTAAAGCTATTCATTTCTCACACGGAGGAAACTCCATAGTTAAGCATGCACTGGCTAGCTGCATCTGTGAGGTGCACTCTGCACACACACCAAACTGGTGCTCCACAGCCCACCCTGCTGCCTTCAGAGAACAGGGGGAGAGAAGGTTCAAGCTCTGCTCTCAAGCACGTCTAGTCAGCACAAGCTGCTTCAGGTTGGGCATGCCACCTCTGCTGAATTTTCTGTGGGCTCAGGATGGCCATAGGATGTTGACGTACCATTCCCAGCCGGACTTGTCCATGGTGTTCGTAGATTCTGATAAAACATACAGAAAGTTTCAAGTAAGATGCAGGTGAAGGGATGGGGGCTGAAACAAAGTCTGGAACTAACCCAATATTGGGCCTTTGGCAAATAGAAAGCACCCATGAGCCATGGATGTGTATTTCCACTGAGAAGAGGCAAAAGGTGAGACTGCAATCAACCCTTCATCACGGACGGACTGTGTGCCTCTTACACAAAAGAAAACCCAATGAACTGAACACAGTTCTCGCCATGAGGTTCATCACTTTACAGTTTCACGTGACACTGGTTGTTCTAACGTAATCTGAAGCAAAGCAAGCCCAGGCTTTTAATCTAGCTGTTCTCCGGGCAGTGTGACACAGAACACGCTCTGCCCTCTGCAAAACCTGTCGGCGGGTTTCTGGAGCAGACCCACGCCGGCCGGCTCGGATCGCTGCAAGGGACACGGAGCACAGCGACGACAGGACCAGGGCTGGGACGCGGCACGGGGCACCGTACCTCTTCCTCTTCGCCTTGAAGAGGATGTCCTCGATGGTTGCTTTCAGCGACCCGGACTCATCTTCCTTCAGTACTTCCCTACGGAAAAGGGAGATTTCCGCTGAAAACCTGAAGGCTCTCCTCGTCCTGCGCCGACAGCGAGGCGAGGAATGGAAACGAAAACCTACCACGTTCTCTCGTAGCCTCCTTCCCAGCGCTTAGTCCTCTCGGGCTCGTCGTCCATGGCCGCACCGCGCTCTGACACAGCCGCACCGAAGCTCCGCTGCCGGCGGGCGGGCACAACCGCAGCGCGACGGACACACGCACACGCGCTTCCTCTCACACCGGAAGTGCCCGCCCCCAGGCCGGATGTGCGCTCCGCCAGGCCGGAAGTGTCCGCTGCGCCCCGTCCGGGTGCTGCAGCCGCGAGGCTCCGGCTGCGCCCGCCGTGCGCGCCCTTCGTTCCCCCCGAGCGGCTGTGGGGCTGCTGGCTGCCCGTGGTGGGTCCCACAAAAGCAGTTCTGTTCCGTAAAGCGTACGAAATGAAAGCATGCTGTTTGAACATACTTTACAAACTACCCTACCTGCAGACGAACAGGCAGCCAGTACATACCAGCGAATCTTCTGTCAGGCTCCATGCATGCAGTCAGAAATCTTCCTGACCGTTTCTTCTCCAGGACTTCAATTCTGAGAAACTGTTTCTCCTGGTCTTACTTCAGTATTAATTGAACTGTAAAATCTGGAATCAACATAAAAACAAGCATCAGCAAAGGCAAGCAAGAGTCTTTATGCAGCATATACGCACACTTAATGTGCACCACTTTGCAACCGGTGTAAAAGAGATGTTTCCAAGGAGAGTTTGAAACTCGAGTGTTGTAAAGAAAGTATGTCATAACAGTGATAAATACATAGTTTTAATAAAGGAATGTACAAAACTGAATCAAAATGCTCTGAAAACCTGTGTTTTCTTGATTTTGTTTGTTTCTTATTCCCCTCTCAAGTATTCGGCACCCAGATCCTCTACAAACATTAGTTTACTCATTAATACATTAAAGACTAGACGAGAATTTCTACAAATTCAAGCTTAGTTTTACTTAACTGATCCCTCAACAGCAAGCTTGTACTCTATTTATTGTCATCATTAAAAATGATATGGCACACTTGTTTTAACTGCATTAGGTTGATCCAATCTGCCAGAGGTAATACTCAGGACCGAGACAAGCAGCTACTCTCAGCTCACCAAGATTTTCAGAAGCATCATCATAAAGCTCAATAAAGTGAAGATCACTGTAGCAAATTTCTCTGCAGAGCAATCACAGCATTGCTGAATACAATGGAAATGTGCCAAGGCTGTGTTTGACCTTTTGAATCACAGGAAAGTCACCAAGCATCCGCTTTTAAGGCGTGTCGCTCTGCATCCAAGTAAGACAAGAACTGAGGAAGAAAACATTTAAACATAAGTAACATTTCCATAAATAGAAGTGGAAAACTGCTGTAGCTTTCACACTGTTGCATATATCAGGAGAAACATCAACAGAGGGAAAACATAGGAAAAAATAAATTATTTTCAATTAAACCAAAGTCAAGAAAAATCTGTGACATTTAGACAGAAGCTGTGAGAACTACGTAAGCTACGTAAGATGAAAAAAACAAATTGTTAATTCTAAGAAAATTTGCTTCTAGCAGTCACGTCATCCTTTCTTAAGAAGTCCAATTTATAAAATGCTGAAGTGGAAAAATGGACACAAGCCAACATCATTAGTAAAAAACGGAGAAACAAGGCTTCTTTCAGAACAGCGATGTCTTTTATTGTCACAGTACAGAACCCAAATTCCAGACAGGAATGCTGGACACAAGAGCAGATTGTGAGCACTCATATGCTTCAAATCCCATCATAATTTTTGAATTATGAAATTAAAAACTCAAAACCAAATCCAGTAAGTCTTTCATTAGCACCAGTGCTTTTAGTTGCTATGTTGTTGTTGTTAAAGCTAGTCAACCATACTATGTTACGCAAACTCTTGATTACATTTACTAGACACCATCTTACTAGACTCAAGGCATACGGCATTTGTGCAAAAATATACAGAGCCATTCATTAAGTACATCTTGAAAACTCA